>CM021314.1:9361489-9452978 GCA_010645155.1 Tigriopus japonicus
GTCGAGAAATCTTTGGCTCAATGTATGATGAAGGTGGCGGTGTTCTGGTAAAGGACAGTTCAATTATGGGGCAGAGGATTGTGTAATTGAGACTCGTTGATATGGATTAAATTAAGGGACAGAAGCCAGAAGTGGGAGTGATTACCGTATCATTTTACGGACTTGCTGCCGTTAGCAGTGAAGGCTTGCCAAAAAAATCTCAGTTTTCAAGGGTCAGATTTTCGAAAAATGTTGCATTTATGGGCAATGGCATGGTTAATGTATGTTGAGAAGTATTGAAAAATAATTTGAAAACAAATGGAGAAATTGGAAGCCTTTAATTAAACAAATTATATGTTTTTAGGTTTAGTTGCCCCAGGAACCGATCTCTTCTGGCCATCTTGTTATTCAAAGTCGGGCATTCCTAATTTCAATGTTCGGAATAGAGACTCTAGTTCGGAAGAACCCTCTCAACTTATGTAGCGAAATGTTAGATAAAAGCAACAAAACATACTTTTTTTTGCAAAACAATGTCAAGAATTGCTATTTCAACTTCAATTTGTGCAGATAAGAAAGGCATTGTTGCAATCACCAAGCCTAAACCTTCGTTTTAGTTACCTCGCACGCTCATCAGTAGGGACGGGCAAATAGTGTAAAAAGATTTTTGGTAACATAAACCTATTTTTCTGCACTTTTGCACTTTTCACCTTTTTTTGCACTTTTTATTTACGTTTTTGGCCAAAATTGACAAATTGTTAAGAAAATGTAGTGGCTTTTGAAAGAATTTTTAGTTTCAAGATCAAATTTTGAACTAGTCGAAAAAGCTTGTATTTGCAATCAACCATTCTTAGCACCTTGAAGAAATATGTGCATTTCAGACGCAAACCTCACACTTTATTCACCATCTTGGCTTTAACTATAACATCCTGTTTACTAAACTAAAGATTAGACAAAAGAATCTTATTGCATGCAAGCAACAAACATCAAACCTTAAGAAACTCATGTTATGGTAATGGAAGGACCTACAAACAATATAGATTGCAGAATTAGGTTTGCTGCCTACAAAGATCGCTATTTCTAAAAAAAGGCCGTTATAAACTTAAAATCATCAAGCTAAGGATACATCAATGTAGCAGTACACATTGTTTAATTGACTTGGAGATATTACTTTTAAGTTCCAAAAGTATTTTAGAACAGTTTTGATGTGGTGAGACAATGAATGCCACATTTGAAATTGAGTTTTGGTAATTAGGCCATGGGCCAAATATTTGAAGTAATGTCACTAAAAACCTGCTTAAAACACATTTAAGACTATTTTCTTTGATGCAATTGTTAGGCACACGTGGGTATTTTTCTGTTCAATTTTCAATGTCTATGTTTGAACAACTTGAAGGACAAAAACGGAGGGATATAAAGCCATATAAAACTAATGCTAAATATATTTCGACAATATTTTAGGTACATACATCCACGAGACCACCTTAGGAATGAAAAATTCAGAAGATTGTTGACAAGATTATTTTTCATGACTTTACATCCTTTTTGTTAGTGACCTAATTAATAGAACTCTTTTACTTGTGCGGCATTGCCTCTTCACCTCAAACTAGTCTCAAATGTCTTTAGAACTTGTAAATGACTTCTGCTAAATTAGGAGCCGTGGGTACTCCATGAATGACGTTTTAAGTCCAAATACAAATTATTTGCTCTTTTTGACATTTATTTGCTCTTTTATCGACATTTATTTGCTCTTTTATCGACATTTATTTGCACTTTTTTGACATTTATTTACACTTTCAGCATTTTCCTGCACTTTGTTTTGCACTTTTGGGCACATTTTTTTGCAAATTTTGGTAACTAAAAGGGTAAGATTATTTGCACTTTCTGCCCGTCCCTACTCATCAGAAACACAGGTCTTCCGAACTTTTTTTCCCGCCAAAAATGATGACGTCTCTAGTAATTGCTGTTTGAGCTTGATTATCATTCAGGTTATTCTTGTCTTAGTTAGGTTCACTAGTGTTTTTGGGAATTTCTGGCCATATTAGATCTATATCTAAAATTCTTCCCTGAACGTTCAAGTTTTCCGCCAATGTGATGATAAAATTGATATGATTTGGTTATTTTATGCTCTTTTGCGTCACATTACCGGGGATGTTTAAAAATCTCTTAAACACTGCAGCATTTCAAATTCCCCCTATTCCTTAATGTTTCTAGTAAGGTGGTTGATAGTTATGATGGTTACTATTCAAATTTATAATCGCGTCAATCTTTAGGTAGTGAAAAGGAAAAAAAAAGGAAAATATTAAGCATCAATCACTCTCCTTCTCCATTTAGTACGCTTTTGCGGGATTTCTCCAACCAATTGTTTTTGGTTTACTATGTCTTTCTTTTGTACACCGACATTCTCTAAAACGTTGCATATATTCCGAAAAGACGGAAAACAAGGGTAATAAAATTTCACAATTGAATGTGGTGTCAAATTCAAGAGATGAGACCAAATAATACCAACAAATTTTTGTTTCTTGAGTGGACTTGAAAGCTTGAATCCGCAAAAAATCGGAAATGGTAAAATTGAGATTTAGCAATCACGAAATAAATGTTTACGTACTTCGAATGCCAACATTTGACAAGCATTGAACCAGAGAATTGGAAGTCAAAAGAAAATCTGCTGTCGATTGACAAAACCGTCGTTCCTGTAAACGCATTCCCAAAAATTGCGCACAGGAACTTCAGAGTTATTGGCAAACTTCTATGAAGTTGCAAAAAATGCAGCCAAGGTCCAAAGACTCTATCGAAGATTTCTGAGGCAAAAACACTTGGTGCAAGACAAAGTCAAGGTCAAACAACAAATACTTGCACACTTCACCCTTTAATCAACGTACAACACACATCAAACTACTGCATTAATACATTGCTACTAAAAATCCAATTACTTTTTCACTCTCAAGAACTCTTTGTATAAAAACCAAATCCCCAAAAGCAGAGAGGGGAAGCAATCGTAAGAAAAGAAATTGTTAATGTAATAGATTTGCGTATGATAGTCACATACTTTGATGTTTGGAATGACCTTGTGTGAGGACCAAGTAACTAAAATGCTGATGAATCCAAGAGGACCCAACAACGGATGTGGGAAAATTTACACCCACAGCAAAAAATTGTGCTCATGTTCTTACATTTCTTGAAAATATCGCTTCAGTCTTGTAAAAACAGCATGATTCTAAGTTTAGTTGGGACACAACGTGGAACAAATGAACGTCCTCTGGCCTTTCAACATTTCCATTCTCGATTCTTGAGCTTCTTGATCAAGAAGAAAATTGATGATTCATGGAAAAAAATCCTAATCAAGCTTGTTTGTTTATTGACGAAGAGAACAAAAGAAATACCTTTCAGAATATTTGACTAAAGGGCAAACTCAAACTTTTGTCCCTCATTTCTCCCATTTGATTTGATTTCAAAGTGCCTCCAAAAATGGAAAGAAAACTCTTCTTGGCAAACATCCTCTAATTCACATTTGCGATATCCTCGCGTTCTCCGTAAGTCTTCATTAAGCGTTATCTTTGGTCTGTAAAGTGTTCCCCAGCGACAAAGTCATTTGTTCTCATTACGCGCGATCGTCAGGTCCAATCATCCGCTTTTTTGATCAGCGTTCCAGTTGTTCCAACGAGCGACGGGAGCAAGTTTTCCCATCCTCATCCGGTCTATTCATTGCGGTTGCGTCGTGAAAGTGCTTTGACAAAAGCTCCTCCGAGGACGAAAGGAAGCTCTTTGTCCCGTTCTACATGGTATCCGTAGTGCACTATTAAACTACTGTATGTAGGTACTAGTACTACTAGAAGATTCAGCCCCCTTTAGCACTCATACACATGCATGCGCAGCACCCATCCACAGACTTTGGAAGTCCGCAAAGAGAGGAAGAAGAGGGACCAGGGAAGAGAAAGAGGGAGAAAGAGAGACCAAAAGTTTTCGAGAGAGTCGGCCAAGGTGAAAGAGTGGTGGAGGCGTTCATTCAGCCCGTAGGAACAAGGCCAAGACCTTGCCCTTCCTTCTCGGCTTCCTCTTATTTTGCTTCCTTTTCGGTCGCTCTTTTGTGTGTTGCGAGGTCAGAGGCATACACTAGGAGGAACAACATATTGTGTCAGTTGGAAACCGTGCAAGCTCCAACTCGGAGGGATTCTGATCCTTCGGAGGGATTTCTGATTTGCCATCCCGCTTTTGTCGTCGGAGGTAATCACCACCAAGACCATCCGAGAGTCTGGCCGTGACGTTGGGTGCGCTTTTTCACTCATTCGACGAGGCTCCTGTGTTCCAATGCGATCCATTATGCATGAAGAAATATCTTTGGGCTCAACTCACGCTGGCAGAGCTTTGACTCGGAGGTCTGGAACACCTTCTTCTTGTTCGTTCATCTTTTCCTGCCAGAGGAACGACCGACATCGATGTCGTAACTAGATTTGGACTTGGGATGTGTGTAAGAATCTTGCCTTTTCATCGTCGACGTTTCCGTTCCCTCTTCAAAGCCAAACATCTTTGAATCGAAACGAGAAGGACGGAGTGAGTGAGTCAGTGAGTGAGTGAGTGAGAGAGGGAGAAAGACTAACGATTTCCTCCAAGACACCTCAAGGATGCAGGTGGAACAGATTCGGTTGCACCCGTGAGACTCGATTCAGCCTTCATTTCAATTTGATCCAGACCTCATCGTCGGGAGTCACTTGAACGACGTTGAGTGAGCGATACAATTGATCATGAGCAAAGAAAAGTCCAGCCCTGATAAGCCGACCGAATTGGACTTGAAGGTGCGAGGGCAAAAGATCAAGATCGGATGGGTGGTTCTGGCCTTTTCGGTGATTGAAGTCGGCATTCTCGTGTACAGTGTCGATTACCTGGGCATTGGGTCCGAGAAGCTCATGTTCGAATCGTCCACCACCAATAACCATGATGGTGCACTCGAAGCCACGACCATGTCCGATGAGGACGAGAATGCAGCCATCGATTCGGGTGTGATTCAAGTAATTCTTTTTGCCATTCCATTCATGTTGGTCACCAATGTATTGGTGCTGATTGCCATTCTACGGGACAATGTTTGGCTTCTACTCCCATGGATGGTGCTCCATTGTGTGGTAATTGCTTTCTTGGCTCTGGGTGCGGCTATTTTAAGCGCACATGGACGTGGCATCCTTGGTTCGATCTCGCTTTTGGGAGCCATTTTCTTTTTATTGTGTTGGAAGGGATTACGTCAGCTGTTCATGAAGATGGTAGATCGACAATTGAAGGACCAATGTGACGAAGATGAAGTGGAACAAGATGAGGAATCCATGGACATTCGTCACCGTCATGAGCAGATCTTTTTTGGCAGCAAGGATCGGAAATTCTATCACAAGGTCACGGAAGGATGAGTCATGGCCCCCCATCCGACCTTTGTCAGATCCATGCCAAGGCAAGGACTGCCAGATGTCCGGGATGGAACAAAAGCGTGTCAGACAACCTTATTCAATGCTTGCCCCTGATCACCCGCTTGATAGTAATTGAACAAGGCCCATTGTTAGCATTCAATTGTAGAATCCCTCCCACCAGTGATCCGAAGACCTTGATGAATGGGAGCACGTTGATTGTTGGGACTAAGTGGAACAAGGCTCTTTCATTTAGTGGGTTGCTCAAATACGGAACCGAGATAGAGTGGACTAGATTGGTCTCGGAAAACAAATTAGTAACAATAATCCTGAGTAGTACAGCGGGCGCTAATCTTGTCAGTCAAAGCACCCAAATCTTCATTAATCCCCCCTCTCCTCCATTTGGCAATAAGGGCCTTTTTGACTTTTTCCTTGGAGTACTGTATATCTACTTTCCCATAATACTGTAGATAGTAAACTGGTTTATGCAAAGACCCCGTGGGAGCAACGTCCTTGGCGAATTTGATGAGACTCTCTCTCTCTCACCGCCTTCAAGTCAATTCCCTCTTTCGTTCGTTCATTGGTTTCTGCGGGAGCTCTCGAGGAAACCAAGAAACCAACCAGATAACGACATTTTGCGAGCTTCCAAATCTTGAGTACCGCTCCCAAGAAAGAAACGTTGGTAAACATGTACCCCAAGATTTTAAACATACAGAACGGAATAAAATTCTGCAATAAAGCGTATACATGAACATGACACGGGAACTCTTTCTGGGAGAAAAATTCCCCAAATGAGAGTCTGACATTGACACGAACAGAACCAATTTTTCGTTGTCACCACGTGGTCGACCGGAATACACACTTTCGTTCTTGTTTCTTTTGTTACAAAATAATAATTGAAGAAGAATGTCGTTTGGATACAGGATGGCTTTTTTCAGATATAGCGGTACAAATTATTATTTTATTGCCTTCAAAGGCACAAAAGCTTATTTGTGGATGAGGTCTGAAATGGACAAGTGTTGAATAATGTCTTTGTCACCCTGTTGGAGGCGTCGACTACATATGTACGTTTCTGGCTAATTAGCACAAGCAATTCCTATAGCTTGACGTCACCGACCAAGTTCCATGAAAGCAGAACTTGTTCCAACTGGTTTTGGGATCAAGGTCTTCGTTGGTTTCAGTGATAATCCAATGCTGTGCCTTTATAATCCCCAGGTACTAGCTACAATCTTTTACTTATGTAAATGTGTAAATGCATAATTGAAAACAGGAACTAATGAGTATTTAATCGTTAAAGTGAAGGGTTTTGAACTCTTTTGGACGTTATTTTGCCTCCTTTTCACACATCAACGGCAAGAGAAACCCCGACCGAGCGATCCGTAAACGTTCCACACACGCAACGTCCTCACATTCATATTTTGGAGTTAAATGTTTTGAAATTGAAAGTCAGAAGGAGGTCTAAATACCTGGAGTGATATCCTATCGGCACCTCTCTTTTTCTACGGTATTTAAAAAAATCTAGGTCAATTAATCAATTGATGAAGGAATCAAGGGCGTTCCTAAATTTATGCTGCCTTTATGATCGATATTAGATATTGGTATAAATTCATTCAGAAGTAGGACAACATCGAGCAAATGAAATACATGTGTATGGCAACCCAAGTGGTTGTACTTTAATTTAGAAAATCATTAACTTATTATGACAGACCTGTATGTACAAATTTATGAGTATGCTTGCGGGACACGAAATTATGCTAGAAAAATCAATTCATATCATGAAACGCCAAGGTCTAAAAAACTAATCTCTGCAATTATTTCAGCATTTTAAGATTTAATGCTAGTCTGAATGCCAATTAAGTAAGGCTTTTGCTATATTAAATGCTCTTTTTTATGACAAAAACAATTTCGTTTTCAAAGCTGTCATGAAGAGTCTCAAAACTAATTTAAAGTCCACAAACCCTTTTTAATCAAATATCAGACAACTAAATTAAGCTATTCCATTTAGTAACTTTTGTTCTGAATTGGGCAATTTTTTTATTTCACGAATGTTAAAAGACAATTTTGAAACGAATTTTTATTAGAATTAGACAAAATAAATTGTTTAAATATCGAGGGAATATACTTTGATCAAATGAAATTGAGATGGTGCTATTAAATAAAAAAATGAACATTATAGCCACTTGTGAAAAGAAGAATGAAGGTACAAGTAGGACCCAGCGATCAGTACATCCACTCACTCGAAGACCATAGTAGTCTTTTCCACTTTTTTCATTCTATCTAGTCCCTTTTTTGACGTCATGTGGTTCGATTTTCTTGTCTTTTCCTCTTACTTGATGAATGTGTGGCAGTGGTGGATTTCTTGGAGTTGCACCACCACAATCTTCAATAATTGATGAGGTGAACCTACCTGACAAGTCTGTTTCAATGACTCCTAGTGGATCCATGACATCTCTACCCAATAAAACATCACTCTTGAGAAGCTCATGACCAGACATTTTACCTGAAAGACACCGTGGCTCGCTCCAAAGAAAATGGAATTGGAATTCTAAAGTTCCATCCATGCAGTGAGGACGGTGGAAAAAATCGACCGAAAGCACTTTGCTTCATGTTGATAAAAGTGTTTCAGATTTTTTTTAACCCGTGAGAAGTCTCGTCATGTCTCAAGATAAAGTAAAGCTAATCAATCTTGAGTCGCGCACAAAAATTCATCATCCAAATACTGGCATGATAAGCTAGAAAGACCTAATTTCCACCCAATGTACGAGACCCATTTTTCCCATCTTGGTGTCAAATTCGTCTTACATCGAAACTGCTTTTCGAATAAGCCATTAACGTAATGAATACACATGTTTTATCATGTTCCCTCACATTTCCAATTCCATTAATTACAAAATCTAGAGGGATTAGGAGTCTATCTTTGACTAGGTAATCAAGATAATCAGAAAGGACAGACCAATCCATTCCTCAAGTAGTCCACTCTTGTTGAGGAAAATGTGGATCTGAGAGGTGCATTAAGGGGAGATGAGATGCCAACGATCTTGGCGTACGGAAGGATATCTTTGGCGGGTTGGTTTGCCAGATCTCGTTTTTTCCAATCAATTACTCTCTACGTAGTCTGACCCAATCGACTGACTACATAACCATAGTACTAGATACAAACAAGCTAGGACCAACCAAGAAAATGAAGATGGGATTGATTTGGCTGTGCACGACACATTATTATGCATATGTCCATTAGAGCGTGTTGGCTATGAGAGAATGGTGCAGGGAAACAATAGATTTGATCCAACGTGGGAGAGAGAGAGCCAGTACCTCATAAAGGAACAGAGAAAGAAAGAAAGAAAGAAAGGAAGGAAGGAAATACGTAAAGACCAGAATGGACTCGATGGTTGCTGCTGAAACGTGGTGGGAAGATGCTCCATCAACTTTTGTGGAACCCAATCTCTAAAAGTGCACAAAAACCGTCTAGGGGTTATTTGGAACTGTTTGGAACACTTTTACAGTCGAAAAGAAAACTTCTTTTTTTCCCTCCGTGTTCATAAATCAGTTCTGGTTTGGCACATGAGTGGAATTATTTGAAGATATTCGAGAAGCATGAAACCAGCTTCATTGGCCTCGGCAAGATTTTTCTTCGAAGCTCCAAGATGTAAGGAATGTTATGGGACGGTCCAAGCTATAAAAAATCAGCGAAGTCGTTCCATTTTTTGGAAAAAGTACTTCATCGCAACAGTGCTTCGGTTGAAATCCCACGTTGAAGTGACGATGAGTTTCAAATGACATTGGAGAGTTAACTTCGAAGACCAGACTGGATGGAATGTGTGTTCTAGAGATTACCGAGTTCCACCAATCCCATTTTGTTCCAAAAGTTGGGAAACTTTTCCATCGAAGTTGAGTTCCACTTACTTGATATCCGTTTCAGAAATGAGACTTTTTACACATTTCCCAACTTTCGCGTACGCAATCAAATCAAACAGTTCCCAAGGGTCACCATAAACAAAATTCATTTTACTTATTCTTTTTTAAGTAGGGATAACAGAAGTGTCTAATGGATACACAATACTGAAGACGACAAAAAAAATCGAGGAAGAACATTGAGCTCGGGGGCATGATAAACAAGTGGAACTGATCGTGTCATGACTAGGTAAAAGACCTTCAATCTACACATAGGACTCTTGGTCCGAGTCATCCGCCAAGTCGTTGTTCTCGCAGTCTTTACTTGAGTAGATCGTGGATCCTTTGTTCCCACGATCCTCATATAATGAGTGTCCACTCGCATTAACTCCTCCGTTAAGCATAATTTGTCTAGCCACAGCTTTGGTGGCGTTTGAAGACGAATCGATGTATTCGCCATTAGTGAATCGTCCTCCTAAGTGACTCGTAGTGGAACTGGCACTCGATGAGGATCCACCTCCCGTGGGCGAATGCTGACTACCATTGGCAGTGGTGGCCTGTCCAGATTGATTGAATAATGACCGGAGCTGGGACACACTCCAGTTGATTTCGCCTTGGATGACCGGGTCGACGCCAGTTACGCCCAATTTCCCCGGCACAGAGGGAGTGCCCGACCCATGACTAGCGGTTAATGGAACGGACTGAACTGGTTCCAACTTTCGTCGTCCAGCTTGGCGCAATTCCACCACGGAAGTGGCATTGCGTGTGGGTGCGTTGATGGATGATCCATTGACCAAATGACCTGGAACTGAGTTCCGGTTGCCATTGTGAGAGAGATATTCCGGGCTGTCGACGGCCGCGCCGCGGTTGAAAGCCGGAAAGTATTCTGGGGAAAGTGAGCGATGACTCTCGGAGAAATCCTCATCCATTTGTTCCTCGGCATTCAGCATGGCCTCCCATTCATCTTCGCCATACAAAAGGTAGAAATCCGTCTCATCAGTCTGAGTCTCGGCATTGCACATGGTTTTTGTCTGGGTTGAAGCGGCGGTCACACCCTTAATCTTGGTGACGGATCTGCGCGCTTTGCGGGGCGTGTCACTCTCACTTCCACTCATACTCTCTTTGGGAGGTAGTTGGGGCACTTTGACCCCGTTCACATGTGGAACAGGCGAGGGATTGACGTGGATCCTGGCGGGAGTGAAATTGGGGTACACTAACACATCACTGTCTTTTTCGTCTTCGAGTAGTTTCAGATCTTCACTGTTCACGTAAGTGTCTTCGGCACTTAATCTCATGATTCGTTGCTTGGGCGGCAAAGGAGGCCGTTCAGTCTTGGGAGGTAAAGGCGGTGGGTTCCCACCACTGGTCATCACGTGGGGTTGAGGGGATTCGTTGAAGAGTCGAGACTTGGCACTCGAGGTGGGATGAATCTCGTTCAGGCGTTTCTTGGCCGGAGTAGTTATGGGGGAAGGATTGTTATTGCTCGGAGAGAGTACAAATGAATTTGAGCGGTTGTAGTGTTTGAGCAAACGCTGTCGGGAAATGGTCTCCTCGTAGCCGGGAGGGGTATCACAGTTAGGATTGGAAGTGGGTGTGCCTTTGGGCACAGGCGTGGTGGTGATGAAAGCCTCACCACCCACTGTCAAATGGTCATCATGGAGATAGATGTCATAGGAGCCGTCATTGGTGATCTTCGTGGAAGAAGCGTACCCGGGATTATTTTCTTCGGTCTTCCCGTAAGAATTGGACCGGGACACGTGAGGCGTGGAATCTTCGTCACTCAAAGTGGAACATGAGGAACTAGTCACGTCTTGAGCATGATGGTGTCGATGATGGTGATGGTGATTATGATTGTGAGGGTTGTGGTTCAAGCGGGTGGTGCTTCGAGATCGATACCAATCAGAGGATCGATGCTTACTACCGTGTTCCAAGTCACGGCCTCGAACTTGGTTCACTGAGTTCGATCTGACAATATTCGACGAGAACGGCCCATCATTGGGTGGAGCCGGAGCTTTACCCTTCCTATGGACCACGGGACGTCTGCGGCTGCTTCGACCACTGGAGGGAACTGACGAGGCCTGAGAAGGCCCATGGGACACACTTTCCTCCGAGGCCGTTCTTCTCAGGGTGAAGCTCGTGGTGTCAATCATGAAGGCTTGATCGGCATCGTTGATCCCTGAAGCATATTTCGAACCAAAGTGGCTAGTAGGTGTGGTTGGGACATTGTGGGACTGACTATTGGCATTATTGTGGCGTTGCATACGCTTATAAATTCGGTCCCGATGGTTATTGACCACGCGATTTTTGCCCGTCTTGTTTCCTCCACTTGAAATAACGTAGTGATTCTGATGAATCGGAATCTTGGAAGAGCTATGCTTTCCACTTCTCACGGATCCATTGGGAACTTGTCCCGGTAAGATGAAATCTCCCGTCAGATCTTGGTTGTAAGTTGGATATTTTGGCATGAGTCGATCCTTCTTGTTATTGTGAGTCCCAGTTTGATTGTTATTGGGCCTATCTTTGGCCACATTTTCGATGCAGAATTCATCGGAACTGAGCGAGTTGTTCTCCTCGAAAGCGTATAGTTGGGAATCGGAAGTGGTCAGTCCGGAATCATGGCTTAAATTGGTCAGACTCACACCTTCTGTTCCGGATTGTTGACTGAGCAGAAGATCGCTCTCGCCAAAATGATTGGCATCCAAAAGACTATCCAAAGATGAGTTGTCGTAGAGTTCTGGAACGAAACGAGAAAATCAGTTCACGTTATGCACATGCTCCACTTAAAAAAAAAGAAGGTTGATTTGGAAAAAGTTTTTCACGTTCCGAAGACTTACTTCGACTGGATTTTTGACTAGGATGGTGGATGGTCTTGTCAGAGGGTTCATTAAATGCATAAGGAGTCAGATCACCCTTATACAGGGTGTTGTATTCTTCAATAAGAATCTGGGCGACACACGACACTTGCTTCGAGAATTGTTGATCCATCATTACGGCGTTATCGGATGACCATAAGATGCTGGGGCCCACACAAATGGCCAGATTTGAAGCAGTCATCATGTTTTCCTACGGTAATGAAAACCATATCATGAAACCACCGTTTACCTCCAAGTATTCATGAATCATTTCATGACCAGTGAATGAACATACCTGTGAATGCGAGGCAATTTGAAAAAGGAGGTACAAAACATGTTGCAACAACATTCCATTCATCCTCGGCAAAGTAGAGATAAAGCTGGAATTAGAATCACGAGTGGCAATTAGATAAAAAAAAATCTTTAGTGCAAAACCGTAATGAAAGTAATGCCAACCATGACAGAACCCCCAAGATAAATCATCTGCCATCTGTTCTCTCGAGTTTCAGAATCTAGAACATCTAGCAATCATTTGATTGCTAGCCTGTCAATCTCATTACCCCTCGATATTAGGTTCGGGGAAAACACTCAAAAAATGGTCCAAATGGACACGACATCCCGCAACATCACACATAGATCACGGAATCGCCACTAGGAAACCATCCATCACTCAAAACATTCATCAACCCACGTCACCTGACGGATTCACAAGCCAACCAACCTAACGTCATTTGTCAACGAACACGTCTTTGAAAGGGTTGACCACACCAGAAAGACTTGCTCTGAAAACTTCGTTACAACAACAGTTGGGTTGGTTCATGTGATTCATATGGCACGCAATGGTTCTTATTCTAAAAATCTCTAAGAGGTTTCAGCTTTTGAGACTTGAAACTTCCACTCTGAATTTCACTTCCACTCTTCTCCAAACCTTTCAACAAGCGTGTGCGGCTTTTAGCATCAATTACCTCTTGATGGATTCCACATTCTTGTTGTCTTCAAACACCTGAGCCAATTGATTCCAAGTGTTGTAATGCTCGCACATGAGCAGACAATCCGGCAACGAGCGAAGAAAGTCCTTGAGCAAGGCCGCGGTTACAAACACGGAGCATTCGGTGAAGTCCACCACTTCGTTCTGATCGAGTTTCTCGCGTAATTCTCGCATGGCTCGAGCATTTGGAGACCGACGAAAGATGCCCACTGTCGATGGGCCTTCTTTCAGGATCTGGACTAGCATGGCCTAAAAGAAAACGGTATAATCCATTATGCTTAACACATCGATGGTCAATATGCTATCAAGAGTTTTGGCAGGATCACATCGATCTGGATTCGTTCGCCTCGAGGGATGATAAAAAGCTTTCAATCTCGTGGACGTCTAAACGATAATTTCCCGATCTAATTTTTGAGCCCTTGGGCGCAAACTGTGTATGTATACTATATGTGAAGAACGGTGAACTGCTCAGTTGAAGCTTATCAAATCTGGGTTTGACAGGAATGCGTAGGTAGTTGTTCTTTACACCGTGCTCGTCTGAAGATGAGAGATCTAAGCCAGATTACGAGGAAAGAAATCTGAAGATGCCGTAAATTTCAAAATAACAAAACTCGTCCTCTTAAAAAAAAAATCAAGAAATAGGGAGAAACAAAGGCTTCCAGGGTGTTTTCACAATCAAGTCCGACCATAAATTGCTCTTCATTACTACTTTCACTGGGCGTACGTATAACGTATATAATCTCTGGACCCTGAAGGAAGAAGCTGCTTCAGAAACGAGCTGAGCAACGACATTTCTTACGTCTTAATGAGGGCACATCCGATATCGAGTGCACCACTGGTTAGCATGAGGTTTGAAAATTGAAATGGACGAGATGGAGAGCAACAGATTTTGGTCACTCACATCTGCTATCTCTTCGCCATTAGATTATCTTGCCGAGAAAATTAATGGTGATAACCGGCGAATAAGAGGAAAGAGGAGGAAGAAGATGAAAAGAGAGCGAGAAAATGGAAATGGAGTGGATAATTTTTCCCCTGAGTGAGCAATTAGTTTCGAATCGCTGATGCTTTGAATGATTTGGTACATTCGTTTCACTACATATGTCGAATATGTTTCTTACCTCGATGGCTTTGGGCATAAGATTATTGTGACACACTTCGTCTAACGGTAGACAGAAGAGTTTACCCAGCTTCTTGTCCGATTTCGGGGAACTGCTCGGGTTCGAACCCTCGCCTCCCAGGTCACTGGCTTTGGACCCTTGGGACACGCGTCGAAACACGTTCTGCAACTTGATGGAAGACTTGACCTTTTTCAATTTGGTCTTCTGAGACCCGATATTGTCCAAATTTGGCATCTGGCCCACTTTCCTAAAGAATGAGAATAAAAACAATTTGATCAATTTGATTCCAATAGACAACCTCATTTCATTCTTCTCGATCAAATGTCAAACCGGTTGGTTTTACGTACCACGTGCAATCGTATTTAATCTGCTGAACACCTTTCCTTTCTACCAATAAAAATATCTGGATCGGAGGGTCCGAATCAATTTTGCAACACACAAACTGGCACCATCTGAAGTTACCAACTACTCAGCTACCTGACCTTGAGGATGGATCCTCAGATTGAAGGAGATTATGATCGTTCTCAGCTTAATGTGTTTTTGCCTGCCAACAGGCTTAGCCTACCCAAAGTTGTATGAATGTGTAGTATGTGTACATTTTACAATGCATCTTCAACATAGAGCTGAATATTAAGCACGAAACAATTGAAGTAGCTCCAAGTGCCAAAAATGGCATGGTAGCGGTAGAATGTTGATCCTTATCATCTCTCTACGTTACTGTGTTTCCTGACATTGCTAGTGGGGCCTGTCTGCCTTAGGTAGAGCTTGAACTGACCTTAGGATGAAGGAGCATCTGCATCCCGCCTTGTATTCGTCGTAGGATTTTTGATTTCGAGAGTTGAACGCTTGTCGCGTCCAATGCAACTTGATCACCAATGGCAGCTCATGGCCAATCAAGGGATAGGGGGCCTCGTCAAACTTGGTTCGAACCCAGAGTTGAAAGTCCGTGTCCTTCTGGTCAGTACCGAGGAGGTCCAAGGCTTTCAAGGCCGTTCGAATACAATCGCGTGACGAATCGTCCACACTCACATAAATGCTCTTCATCTGGAATGAGAGAAAAGGAACGGCAAAATGAACAATTGATTCTACGACACTCTGAGGAAGTCAAGAAAAATCAAAACGTCCCATGCTGCAATCATTCCCGAGGCATCTAGGTACGCTAAACAAACCTCTTTGAAGAGCATACCTACCTACGCACGCAGTATGTGTACACGTGGTACTTGGTGTCATGACAGATTTCCCTCGATCATTTAAACCCTTGTTCTGACCACAGTGCTAAATTCATTTTCAAGGAGTGACTCGTGAAAGGAAGAAACATGAATTTTCCCTTTTTCATCGTCACTTCGACCTTCTTCCTTCCCCCCTCAAGCCCTTCATCCCAAAGAGAGCTCAACGTAGAGATGCATATCCCGTTGCAGGTTTCCAAAACGACCCTATGACACTTTGTCTTCGAGCTTAGCTAGATATCAGGGGTGTATGTTCGGTCGAAGACCGATCTCTTGTTACACCATTCTAAGGAAATAATGCGAACGTGACTCATGATTTTCGTACCAACTCTTTGTGGTATTTGCAGATGCCATTGCGCAACTTTGACCAAACACTCGCCAAGATTCCACTCGACTATCTCGTCGAGGCCCTTTTCGTCGTGAAAAAGTTTGGACAAGCCCATGTTTGGGTGAGGTACTTGCACTCTTGTCTCGCTCTGGGCTGATCATCATCATCATCGTCATCGGCACAAAGTGTGGAAAAGAACGGTCAAATTGAGAAGGACATGACGGGCGATGTCGGGTCTTTTTTGCTCTTGATTTATCGTTCTTCAAATACTCTGGTATATGAGTGGGCTTACCCTGAAAGAGCCCTGTCTACTTGCTCGAGAGAAAAGACACGGTGTAAAAGTTCAACTTGTTCAATTGGAGAAGGTCGCACATTTCAGAGAAAACACTTCCTGAATGGCTGGAAAATTAGTTTCTAGTTGGATTTCGTCGAGTCATTTGACAACTTGTCATTCGTTCATCATGTCTGAGCCTCGCTCTAAATGCTCTAATCGATCGACCACGTTGTAATGTCCGTACGGTAAAATAAAAGCCCTCCAGAGAGTCCAAATCCTGCGAAAATGAGATCTGTCAAAATGGAAAGATCTATGTTTAAGCGTTTGTAAATGCGAGCTCCTCCCTAGCAAATGGGGTGCCCATTGCGACCGAGTTCCCCAAGCATGTTTAAAAACACTTTGGGATTTGCATATGAGACCACCCAAGCTTCACATGAAGGTCCATTTTCATTTGCCCAAACACCTCGTTTAGAGAAAAGAATAAGAAGAAGAAGGGGGATGGCGAATTTGCTCTCTGAAATTAAGGCGCCGACCCCGAAACGACCTTTTTCTCGTCCTCAATTTTAGCACACGAACGGAATATTTACTTTAAATACTCGCTTTTCCGAGACAAAGTTGGCTATGAGATGCTTGGAATGAACTCCGTCTCTTTTCAGAGAAGAGGTTACTTTTTCAAAACTCAATTGCAATTGTAAAACAATTACATGTCTTTTCTACACATGAGAAACATCATCATCATGATCATTTTCGTGATGTGATTGCTGTTCCAACGGTTCAATCCTCGAATGACCTTTTGCTTGAAGGAAACTAAACTGGAATGATTTTTGTTCGTTCGTTCGAACGATCGATGGTGTGCAAATCCGCGATCATGCAAAAAACCATCCCAAACCAATGACAGGGAAAGTGAAATTTTGAAACGATCATTTTTATTTTCTCGGACAACCAACTCGGCCAGTGCCACTGGTTTCTTCACTGATTTCTGGCTTGTTAACTCGCTTTAGAAGCCACCGAGGTTTGCTCACGTTTACGGACCAATAAAGATACCAAACAAAGATTGATACCCGCGAACCGTTCCTCTTTTGTTCTTTGTATCCTTAACATCAATAAGAGCCTCTGTCCACTCTATCCCAAGCATCTTCATAACAAAGTAGGCCAGCCCTAACGTGATCAACCACTTGGTCTTCCAAGAGCGAGGAAACCACTTCGACATACTCTATTTACCCCATTTGTCCATTTTTGAAGTGCCTCTTTCTCCAACCCGAACGAAGAACGACTCAACACTTCTTTCAGCAGAGTCTCTTTGTCAATGAGTTTATTAGCCCTTATTTGAGGCTACCTGAATACCACTCTCTGCATGGTGGATGCAAAATCTTGCAAAGGTCTCTGAGGACTGACAAAGACCTCTTGAGATCGACATCGTGGAAACCATGCATCAAAAAGAAGCCACATAATGCAACAATGCATCAATATGGTACGTTGAATGATGCTAAAATATGGCCAATCTCGTCGGATCAAATCGAAGTTGGGACGAATTCCCATGGAAACGGGGTTGTTTGCCAGTAGCATTGTCATAGAGCCTCAGGCTTTGGATTTGGAATGAGTTCATCCAGGATTTTGAAGCACAGGAAATGCCAGTAAACATGAATGCAAAAGGCCTGTCTATTGACCCACGCGAGATTCTTGGAAGTGAAATTCAAGTGTTAGTACAATAGATACCCATTTCCAAGAACCTTTTTTCCAACAGAACCCAATTTTGGTCATTCATAGTCCTTATTATAACGAAGAGTGTACTAGTTTTGAAACATTGGCAAGGACCAATAACGGCTGGGGTATTCCAACCAACGATCTCTTCATTGAATCGAGTTTGATTAGCATGAATAAAAACCGTTTTGGTATTTGTAGTTCCGGCATCATTGAATCATGTTTTATCAATGGCATTTGCTATTCAGATATTGAACGGAGGAAAAACCAAAGTGTTCCAGAGCTTAGCAATAAATCAGGCGATAAGTGATTGGAAGGCATTTGAAACTGGTTTGAATTGAGCGCAACGACAATCCCAGACGAATGAATAATACACATAATTGTCGAATGGAGTGCTTTATCTTCAGAATGGGGAATAACATCCTTTTACGCACTTCCGTTTGAGGTCACGAGACACAAAAAGAAAAGGCTTTTTTCTCGTCTTAAAGAACTCCTTCTTTCTTTCTCTCTCTCTCATTCTCCCCTCTCCGTCAAGGTTTGGACAAAAACTACATTCTGAACGAGTTCCTGCGAGGATTGGATGATGGTTTCAAGCTCGGCGTGTGTTTTTTGGCTCGTCCATTTTGGAATGCAGAGTCGGTAGTGAGGTCATGAGTAATTATGATGAACCCTCACACACATTTATATCCGTAGGCCACCAAAGAAAAAGTTTCACTTCATTTATGGTTCCTCTAACGGGATGGACATTTCCAATACCCCTCACTATAACTACTACTACTGCCATTCACTCACTCTATCACTTTGTACTGACATTGAGTTAGACAATAAAACTTCCACCCCAGAGCTAACAAAGAACTTGGTTCGGATTGCAGGTCCAGCTTCCTGGAAGTCTATTCTTGGTCGCTCGAGCTCAAGATGACCCCTTTGCCTGGAATTGATCACTTGATAGGATTCGTTGAAATGTATCTTTGAACGATCAGGGAGACCTCCAAGGTGGCATTCTGGCACCCTTGCCTTTCAATTGGGTCAAATGCAATAGGGAGATTGGTTGTAATTGAAATAGGAGTGCTCTTAAAGATAGCCAACTAGCATCATCCAACTTGTGGCCCATGATAGTATTGGTAGATAATGATACTGGAAGGTGTTTCCATGATCCACCCACACGGAGTGAACGAAAACAAATGCTTCAATTAGACTCCAAGGTCTTGGATGAAACTCTAAACGAATGCACAACGACAGCGTGTATTTTTCCATCATTGGGTAATTAAACCAGCTTTAGAATGGTTCAGGGTAAGCACGGCAATCTTTGCTCACACGATTTTAGATCATGTTTCATGATGGAAGTTGTTGGTGGGAACTTGGATGGAGATTGCTCATCAAATGGTCACTTTCGGGGATTTTCTCTTCGAAATCCCCTTTTCTCTCGATTGCTCGAAACTCGACCCCTTCGCTAAGAAGCATCATCTGTTACAAGAGTTGAAATGTTACGAGCCAATAACATTTATTAAATTAGCTAATGCCTAAACACTTGATTTTATTGTTTCTTATTCGAGCCCGTTTTCTCTTCGGTACTTTTTTCTCCTTTTGTGCATGAAACAAGCTGTGAGTTTGTCCAAAGCAATTTACATTCCCAACTCCAACCGAGAGGAGAGCAAACTTTGCTGAGACTCCAACTAAACTCCTACTAATGCGAGTAGATTCTCTAATTTTGGTAACGCGGTGGTTTTCTTGGTCAGGTAATTGGCGTTCTCAAAGCAGGCAAAAAGGAGAAGTTTTGCTGCCATCCAACATGTTCACTTAATGTGACACTATTCTGGGAACTTCTCTCCCTCCGTTAAAGGCATCATAAATTTCGACTCTTAAACACTCGAGAAGAAGGGTTGAAATCAAAAGGGTGGCGTGAAAACGATGCTAATCGAAAGCCAACTTTTCATGGTGATGAAGGGAGCTGAGAGACGAGCGCAAAAAATGCACCCAAAAACAACTTACGTGCTCAAAATTGGTGGCTTGGTCAAAGTAGGTCACTTGCACATTGGTGGATTGGGGCGTGTGCGAACGCTCTTTCTCAACAAGTTCGCGAAGTTTATCCCACCACAACGACTTTTGGGACGCCGAACTGGAACAAGAAAAGTGCCAGATAATAATAATCATAATAACAACAACAACAAGCGCTTAACAACACCAAGTCTCTGATGGCTGTGGAGTGATCGTGACCAATCAAATTAACGTAATTGGCCTGAAGCAATAACATGAATGATCAGTTCTACAGTGGCACTAAAAGCAGCGTCTTTCTTTCATCGTTGGTGATAAACTAGGAATTATTACCAACGTTCAATACAATCAAGAGGAAAGTTTACAAAAATCGAGGGGGAAAAAACGACGTCATCGTTATTGTAATCATCATCATCGAAGTCCAGAGTTTGGTCCACGTGAGGTTAGCTCGATCTTCTGGACCAACCAGAGGTTCTGGATGGTTAAGATCGGAGCTATTTCCTCAAATGGACACCCCACCACAACCACAGCAACAGCAAAGCGTTGTGGCTGGTTGCTTAAAGATAGAAAGAAAGACTGATGTGGATGAAATCTCACCTGAACGTGATGACTGCATTGGTGATTGGCCACCCGATCACAAATGAAGTGGTCGGATCCAAAGTGACTTCAGAGACCTCGGAAATGCACGTGGACAACCAAATATCGGATAAGGGGATCTGTAAAAAAAGAGACGAAAGAAACCATGAAATAGTGTAATTGAACCTCGAAGGAGAGCTAGGCCATAAAAATTAGCCTCTCGATTCACAAGGAGATAGGATTGTGTATTTGTCTAATGCGTGCGAAGGGTTGGTGGACAAATGGACGCGACAATTATGGTCGCCAAAGCGGAAGACAATCTTGCACAACCAAACCAAACGGTGGCCAATTAACTCCTACCATTCACAAATATGGTATACCAAGAACTATTTACACACGCACAGACCTCCGTCATAGGCAAGTATACATAATGGAACTTAATTGCCCGTCTTGTTTCGAAGTCGTTCATATGATCAGGCCTTTTCAAGCTCCTTTCGCAGAGAGGGCAAGAAAATTTGCTTATTAGGCGTTAGCTTCAGATTCAATGCGGAGCAAGAGATTTTTCCAACCATCGTTAGATGTTTGAAGTTCTCGAATCGAGTTTAGAAGACGGTTGGCTTCTCTCGAATCATTTGAAATCTGTCGCAAATGAACGTGATTTGACGATGGAGAGAATCATTTTGAAAGCTACGAACCAAGGAATGAAACCACCACAATAATTAAGTTGTTCCTCAAGTCTTTTTGCCAAGTCAGCCTCTTCATCCGAATTAATTTCTCCAAGGAACGCTCGTTGTCGTCCACTTGAAAAGCTCAAATAAATTCGAGACGACCACGATTGATAAGTTTTTCAAAGCAAAACGTACTCACGAAGCCTCTTTTCGTTTGGATTGTGAGAAAGAAACCGCGTGGTTCGCTCTCGAGTGTTTGGCAACTTGAAGGATCTGACCAAATATGGTTTAATCACTACCTACGTGTTAAGCACTCAAGATTCCATTTATATTTATTTTGAGCCCCCACATCTATCTCGGTTGAGCCCGGCTTATCTGCTCGATAACAGAGAGCATAGCCATCAAATTTGCAACAACCACCCAGGGAACCAACCGAATTCTGGCTCTAAATTCTCGGTCAAGAATATTGATGGAAGTGATCAGAACTGGTTCAAGATCCTCGCCTTCGTTTGAACTTTTGGGTGGTGCTGTGACCAATGGAATCCACTTCATTAACACCGATGTGTGTTTTTACCACGTCAAATTCCATTCCAGGAATGTGGGTTTTAAAATAACAGACGGACCCGCGGAAGTTGCTGGTCTTTTGGACAAGGTCAAACGACTTGAGTTGGATGGGTTCAAGAATGCGATGCTGTTTACGAATCCGGCGAATTCAATTGGATTCGAGTGAATCCTTCTCCATTAGAATGGAGTCTCAAAATAGTCTCTACTAGTGATAGGCCGAAAGGATTCTTCATCAAAATCGGTTGAAAGAGAGCTTAACTGAAACCGAAAGCAACAGGGCAAGTCCTCACGAGATGACCAATTTTTGAAAAATATTTTTTAACGTAATGCCGAGTTGATTTAGACCTATAAAATGTTCGGTTTTTTTTCTCTCAACCCCCATTCTTCAAAACGGTTATTTGCTTTTGGTTCCACTTTATGTTTCAGTCGCAGAAATCAGAGGTCAAAACCGAAAATTCGGCTTTCCGTCCATCACTAGTCTCTTTCTTTTGAAGAGATCAAGATGCACCAACCTCAAGTGAATCGTGAGTTTTAAGTGCCTTCTACGTATGCATCCCGAGTGCAAGCTATGATGGTTTGCATCGCTGATTATCTGGCGCTCATATCCCCCCAAATTGGACGATATTGAGCTCCCACTTAAGTGAAGATACGTAGAGGTTCGGTCGGTTGGTTAGTTGGTCTCCGTGGCGCCAGAGACCTCGCCCTTTTGGAGATGCTCGCAATAATTCCGCTTGGCCCCAACTTAATTGGCGGTTGGCATGACTGATTGTGTGTTATAACGTGGAAAAGTGCCCATTTTCAGAATTCAAACGGCAAAGATAAACAAACACGAATAGATAAAACTTGCATGTGAGCATTAACGTCCTTTGCCGTTTCGGGTCATGTATGTGGATCGAGGATCGGATTGGACGGAGAGTTTCTCCCATCATGAATCCTGGACACAACCGGTTTTGAGGTTTCTTAAAGGTGCATTGGCGTCGTCTATCGCTTTTTTGGAGGGAGTAGGTTAATTAACTTTTCAAAACTGAGTGACCGGTCTTCATGGAAATAACTACATTGAATATCTATCTAACTCCAAAAGCCTCGTCATCATCTTCTTGACATGAACCTCCGGACTAAGTAAGCGTACTCCATACAGATGAAAACGACAAGGGGGAACGAATCATTAAACCATTTTCTTTGACTAAAGCTTTTTCTTGCCCCTTTTCTGGTTTGGCCTCGCAATTACCCGACATTAAGTCATCAGTCGACCCAAGTCAGTCGAGTTCAGCCCCGGGAAAATCTGTCAGGGTGAGGGAAAAAAATAAATGATCTGATCCCATCATTAAGGTTTTATGTCTTGACAGGCACAATCTTATCCTGGACAGAGAATGTGGTCGGTCAGATACATTTCAATCTTGAGAGCTGGTATAGAGAGATCCGTTCTCCTGGACAGCTAAAGTTCCGAAGGCTCAACTATCTCGCGTCAATTTAAACCACCTACCATCCATCATAGCAATAGTGGCTGAATTTATTCTGCGATTATTCTATACTTTTCATACTACCATTTTGTGTAGTTATGAAGCCTGTCTCTAGCAGCAGACCTCTAACGAGTTGGAAACTGGCACACAATTCCCACTCTACTCCTCCCATGACAGTGGGTGAAATCCTTCATAATTAGTTTCTTTGTGACAAGAAGGAGGATCTGACAAGAATATGCAGATCGATTTCCAAACCCCACCAACGGCTATTTGAAGGGCGGAAAATGGAACGACGAGAAAACCTACTACATTTGACCGACGAAAAACCTTGAAATCGCGTCTCACGGAATTGGAATACGTAGAGGGAAGGAAGAAGGCAGTTTCATCGACAGGAGTTTTAGCATATTAGCTACCATTTTACTTGATGAGTCCAATCCATCTCAATGGTTGGTTTTAATGCAGTCAAATAATCGAAGGCCGACTGAAATTCTCATCCAGGCTGAACATTCGTTTTTGTTTCGTTTGATTTGCGGTAAATGAGGTAAACCGAGCCAAATTTCTTTTCGGACAAGTTAACTTTCTCGTACATTTACAACATGTGTCTTTTGGTTGGGTTGGCATTATGACCTTGTTTTATGGTTTCCTCGGTTGGTCTCTCGGTCCCACTTTGTTTCCTGTTGCACAAACACGGACATCAATACGCATACAAAACGATGATATTTAGTCCATAAATAAGAAATTCCCAGTTTACGATGCGCTTCCCAAGACATTTGCCAAACACATGTTTTGTTTTTCAATGAAGGTTCATTCGTTCGTCTCATAAGTCATCGACAACCGAGCAAGCATGCACTACTGCGTAACTACATGTTTCCATCAGAAAAAACGGATCCATCCATGCAAGAGACGAACGAATGAAAGAAAGAAAGAAATGTAATAAGCCAGCATGATTTACACAAAAAGAGCTTCGGAAATGGTTCTAATCAAGCCAAAGGCCTGGGCGAATGACAATCACTTCCTTCCGGAAAAATGTCCTCCACATTTAACCTGCACTAACTTGGAAACATGAGCACCTTGGGTTTGTCGATAATAACCGATTCCCTTTGACGAGTATCGAAGGCATCACGAACGAACAAAGAGGCATGGTAATGGAAGGATCGACCATGGGACTGAATTCTGAACCAAAAATATCCCTGCCTGAGTGACATCGAGCGATTTATGTGACACCTTGAAGAAGCCGACGCCTAATGGCATCTGCCAACCCTTTTACGCAGAGCGCATTTTCAGGTAAAACCAGGTTCCTCTTGGCGGCAGCAATTAAATTAAGCTTGACATTGAGATTTGAGAACGAACGAACAGACGAGTTTTCTCAGGTTCTCGCCTCGCTTGGAACAGAAATTCGAGTCTCAGGGCCATGTCAGGAATTTCTCTTTCTGGCCATATTTTATGGCCAAAATCCGAGAGAAGCACGCCGTTCCGAGTCAGAAAAGAAAGGCAGAAACAGAGCGAAACGAGAATCCGCCATCCAAATAGGCATTGCATCTTTGATAACAGATCATTTGGATTCGTAATTGAGCACGACTTTGCATTCTCTCTCTCTGTCTGTCTTGGGGTCGGGTTCGTCCTCGTTGGATGTTCGCGATATTCATCCATTGCAATTATGCAAAATTTATGGCCCTTTGAGCCATTAGATTCGAGACGGTCAAATCATGCTGACCATCATTATTATTATCATCATTATTACAAGCACCACCAGTCCTGGGAGTAATAGTGGGAGCGACATGGCCTCGGAAAAGATTGGAATTCAATTTTCCGAATTGATTACCCTGGCTGACACCCCGTGAATAAACGCGTCGAAATTCCTGTCGTCGTCAATTTGCGTGCAAGCCCTTGAGAACAAGAGAACATGGGAATCCAACACCAACCAGAGTCAATTCGAGCTTGCGGTGGCAAATCTCCATCATTGGCATTAACATAATTCTTGAAAATTCTCGTAAGTACGGTACACTTCGAGCATTGCTTGCCATCGGTCCAAATGCCAAAAGCAAACCACAATAACAGCATTTAGCAACCCTGAATTTACTTTCAGCAGATGTTCTTGTGCTTGTTCCCATTGAATTGGAGAGGCCCAGTTTTGAGGGGATTTAGTCGGCATGCTTGTTGCCCACATCTTTGTGCTACATACCCACAATTCATTGCCAAAAAAATGATGTAACTAACGGAACCCCGCTGTTGAGTTGATCTTCATTCACGTAACCAACATTTTGACGGGATTTCAAACAATGGGCCAAATCCATCTTTCTGGCTAGATTACTAAATATGAAGTTCAATAAAGTGGAACGCCATGATTGGGGTTCATAAATTTGCATTGTCTCTTGTCAAAATAAAGGGCAATTGTGCTAAAAAAAAAATCAAACCACTCGGATGTGCGGGGAATCTTGAAAGAATGGGTGATTGAAACCGATTGATGCTAATTTCTGGGACGAATCAAAATGAAATATGAGCCAATGATTTGATCATGGGAAGGCGGGGATTGAAGTGACACACGTGGATCCATCAAGCAACAAAACTACTACGTGGTTCTCAGCCAAGCCAGAATTTGGCGATGGCAGGGATCGTTCTTTCTTTCTTTCATCTTCTGTTAGTCGTGACTCCTTTGAGTGTTTCCAAATTGAGCGGGTGCCTCCAAGAACTCCCGAACTTGTACGCCAAGGAATCCATCCAGATGACATGAGTCAACATCAACAACAATCTCATCGTCATCCTGGATGTCTTGTAATAAGGAATCAAATGTCAAGAGCGTGCCTTTAATGACTCCAAAGGAGAATTCATCATCATCGTCGTCGTCGTCCTCTCAATTCAACTGAACCGAAATGTGAGAAAGAGCCTACCTTGTCCATGGAAGAGCACGATTCGCGGACGGACCAAGTTCAGTTGGATTTTAAATCAAATTGGATGGACATAAATCCAACTAAAGAGCAGCCAGCCTTCTGGTTAGTTGCATGCTAGCTTCAAAGTGTTTGGTCGTTCTGTAGGAATTCATCAGCCAGATCCACTTTGACTTGTTCGATGACCTCGTTTTCGTCAGGTTTCACCAAGATAGTAATCTTTCAAGGGGCCTAATGGTCACACTCACTCGTCTTTGTAGTGCTACCTACCTACCATGGGTATCACCGCTTCTCGAGCTCTTTTGGACATGTTACAAGCTAGCTTGTTGTACACACATACAAGTTCTTGATAGACGAGTTTAAAGGCGACTTTCACTTAATTGTAAGCAAAGCTATTCAACTTGTTCAATTAGCCTTGAACACGGTGCAAAGTAGGACGAGATCCTCAGAAAAGGCCCGTCATATGCGCAAGTTTTTTATGCACAAATAAAATCTACATGCAAACAACTCCGTTTGAAGAAAAGGGAGGCTTTGAATTAAAAAAAAGTCTACATAAGAATATCCTTGTTGGTTTGGAAAAACAACTTGTTTTTACTGTGCTTAATGGGACGATTACATGTACGACCACCTCAAAGCCAGAACCCGAAGCAAAACACCCTTGTCATAAACCCGATAAAGATTGTTGGACCAAGGTTACGTGGGTAAAAAAGAATAATAATGTCAGAATTGAAACCGCTTTTCCAAGAATTTGGCATAACAGATATGTTTTCCGCTGACTTGTTTAAAGTTCATATTGCGTTGTTATTTCAATGTGAGAAATATTCTTGGAAGCCCCCACTGAAAATAAAACCTGGTTTATAGATACTGTAGTGCTGCAGTGTTATTGTAATATTCACTGGCTTTTTACAGCTTTTATAACCCATCAGATTGATCTTTGGATTTGATGCCTTTTTTCAAGACACAAAAACATGCTTTTCAACAAGTTCATGCAGATAAAAAAATGTATCAGCCTTGCTTACCTGATCTTTCAGTTTGAAGTGACTGGCTGACCTCTCTTTCGCAACCAAGAGCAGATCATTGAAGAGGAACAGATTCCTCTCTTGCGATTGAAGACCCTGCAAAAAAGTGGATATCCAAATTCAGGAACCAATCAAGAATTAAATCCAATTAAGATTCTGATCAATTTCCAACCGAGACTGACCAAGAGAACACAACCAGGTTAGTTAGTTGTCCGTCTTATCCATCTGATGATCAAACTCACTGACAGGGTATTCATAAACCAGATCGAATACGGAGTACAAATATGGGACAGATTTTTGGGTCTAGGACCCTCGACTCAAATCAGATGGCCAAACTCGTCTAATGAGGTCGTTTCAAGAAATACACAGGCGTGATTTCATGTTACTCCATGGCACGGTTTCTGAGCACCCCAAATGGCAGAGGAGGAGCAATTCCGATCCGGAAATGAAGCTTCCTCCTCCACTCGATCAAAAACGCTATAATTTCCCCCTGCCTATCTGAATGCATAGTAATGCTTGATTTTACGTGTAAAGAAGTGCGAAGAATCATATTGCAATAGCCGTTCGAGAAAACGGCAACATATGGTTGGGGGGGAAAGCCAATCTCTTCCACACCTCGACAAAAGTTGTCTTTGTACGTGGCGGTAAACATGGCTCGACCAGCCTGATGCTGTCATTTTTCATCGCGATGATCTTGAAAATTATGAATTGAACATTGAAATCATTCATGACTGAGCTGTAAGCCATCGTTGTCGTTTCCCCGCCTGACATCTGGATGAGATGCTTTTCATTCGGCCCTTACTTTCCTGTTCCACCCGGGCAAGAAAAGAAGGTATTCATCCATTCATTCAGTCTAAGCTCAAACTTACCACAGTGTATTTCACTTGTGTGTCCATGAGGAAAGTTCGATGCTTGTTCGGGATGAGTCCGGCGTCTTTGCTCCCGAAAACATCCGCGATCGTGGATTCGCTTCGTCCATTTTGGGACGTTTTATGGGTCAGATTATTGGCTTTCTGGAAGATGGCCCGACCCATGGCCATGGGATTAGGCATGGAGTTGGTCGTCTTTTGTCGCACCAAACCTTTGAGCTTCTGTAAACGAGAAACGAAACGGATTAAGTCAAATATGTAGACCATCTCGAACACGTTGTCATTCGAGCTTTGGGTTTAAGTTGCTGAACTGGATAGGTCCACGGACCGATTTTCGGTGTCATTTATCAAGATAGGTAGAACTAATAATATTGGGAAGACACGCATCACCCATCGCGTCTCATTCCGAGAGATCAAGGCCAGCCTCAAAAAATGGGCTTAAGATGCACCAGGAAATCCATTCAACGTCACATCCCAAAATAACTCATGTCGTCTTGGGATGGATGAGTGTTTCACCAATACGTAATGTATGACTATTATGTTGATGAGACAAGGGATTTTGCGACATTTCAAAAAAAAAAGATGCACGAGTTGTCGGTGTTGTCTTGTCGGTCGGTGGCAATTATTTCCAGTCGACGAACGAACGGAAATGTTGCTCCACAAGTTCTACCTCTTCCATTCCGTGAGTGCCAACCAAAGCTTTGGGATCATCATGCACAGACGACACATCATCATTATCGTCATCATTCCCATCCCTCTCATCGTGTTGTCATGACTTCAAATGCTCGTTCCTACCACAATCATACTACATACGACATGGATAGATAGACTCAGACTCAGAGAAGATGAACGACAAAGACACTGCCTCTAAAAGGCAAGGACTCAATTTCAAAGCCTTGGAAAAGCATATCCAGAACACCAACGCGTAATTGTCGTCCTTCGACTACTAGAGCAATTCAGTCATTGCGGCAAAATTCCACACCTTAGTTTCATGGCGTTAAAATCTTAAAAGAACACACAGATTCATTCAACAAAAGAATGTTTGTTTGTCTAAAATGAAACACCTCTTTACTCAAACACCCCAAGATGATCCAAACTGGTTTTGCCACTCCTTTAAAGAATGATTTGTAGGCACCAATAAGAAGATACTACTACGCTGTCTCATTCCAGAATCGGAGATTGCCTCTTTCGTATGTTTGCAATCAGTTCAAGCTTTGAGAAACTGTGATGTAATTTCCCCTGGCAGCAATTGTTTTAGGATTTTTTGGCCTTTCGTCTGAGTTTGGAGTGAGAGACTGGATGTGCAAAAATATCATGTACAACCATATACGAAGAGATGCGGCAAACAGTTACAGAAATTACATCCAACCAAAGAATGGTTTGTCGAGCTCACATTTCAAGTGTGAAATGCCATCATGGACACTAATGACAATGAACTTGGCATTAGCCAAGGATGAGAGAGACAGAAAGAGAATTAGAAGCAGAATTGGCATGCCACTTTTCCATGCTCGATCTTCAGTACCAAACTCAAGGCGTGAACTCTGGATTTTGCCTATTCCGTCGTGGAGTCAAGGTCGACCGGACTACAAAAATGATAAAATTCAAGATCAACTCTTGACTCTATACGAGACTTGCCGATAGACCGATTTGTCAGAGCAGAACTTGGATCATTTCAGGGTTCAACGGAGGGCTAAAACGGCCAAGGTAAGGCGGACAAATTCCATTTAGCACACCTCACTAAATGGTTCAGTCATGTTTTACGAAGCCAAATTGCAAGTCCGCCTGAGCATGTACGTTCTTACCCAGTTCTTTCCTCTTGCCTACTACTACCTCCCCCCAAAAACGTGATCTACTCTAATTCAGAGAACATCATGGATCTTGAAAGGCTCTTGAACGTTCCAAATATGAGCCATGATGATTCGCCCATTTGAAATAAAAATCAATTTGGCATGTGGGAGACTTCAAAAATGAATATCTAGGCCCACTTGAAGCGGAGATACATTACATAACCAGTCAACCACGACCACTTGGTGTGCCTTTTTCCTTCAAAAATAGAAAAAAAACAGAACCAACAAGAACCAACGTCAGGGCTACATTCTGAAGCTAGTGGAAAACGAGTTCATGTGAAAAAATGCAACTTGTATCCTGCTCACGAACTCTTTCATGAGGCTAGTATTTTTTTCAAATACCATGAAACTCGTTTTCGTTAGTGTCACAAGTTGTATATTTGAAGTCCCAAGTCTTGAGTACCCTTGCCACGAAAGGATTTTTACCCGAGAGTGATAATGGTGACTTACTCAACAAAAAGATCTTCTTGTGGCCATATTTCTGGACGGATGACGGATTTATCAATGGTATAGTAAATTTGCACAAGCCTTATCAAGTACCGCATTACACAAAAAGTGTGTGATTTTCTCATGAAGATCCTGAATGGACATCTTTCACCCAATGACAGATGGTTTGATCACTTTGGTTGCTTTTAACAGGGATAGATAGATCCACCTGCCCGAATGACTTTCATCCAGTCAGGATAACACGGATAGTTGTACATAATGGTTGTGAGTCGTGTCCATGTACTGTAACTGGTATGAAATCAAGCAAACAAGCGCCAAAGCTGCACTCCAAGAGAGTGAACGAGGAAAGATTGGAAAGATATTACGCAACCTTACGCACACGCGAAAAAAAAGAAGGGAAAACGGTTGGTTTGGTTCGAAGGCTTGATCAAGCCTGAATCGTTATTGTAATATCCCCGCGAGAACGAAATGGTGCTGGAGATTGGTGACCATTAGAACGAAGGTGAGTACAGGAGGGCATTTCGGCTCGCCTCGGCCCAAATATGGCCAAATGGGTTGAATAGAAATGCGAGTCACTTCTCAAGGACAAGGTTAACCTGGCAAGCAGAGCCAAGCGGACGGACCCTGTCGTAAATAAAGACAATGATTGTCCGGCCATTCATTCCATTGGTCGGACGATTTTCTTTGGAATGAAATGAGCGATTTGTATTTGAGAATGTATGTAGGAATGAGAAATGATGAAGTCGAGACTTCTGAGACTCCTCTTGAGGTCTCAATTATGAGCTCTTAGTGAAGCATAATTAAAGGGGAAAAACTTAGTTGACGCCGGGTATTCAAATTTAACCTCGGGGAAACGGATACCTTGAGAATGTACACGTGTGATCCATCATCTGGCAAGACTGGGAATTCTGACTCAAGATTTAAAGATGGACTTGACAATCACTTCATTTCTATAAAACAACTCCGAAATACTTCAAAATACCCATACACCAAGTTGAAAGAATCCTCGTAATGACTTCGTCCTACGCCGATTTCAGATGAGATAAGTCACACAAAAGCCGAGAAGCAGGCTCAAAGCTTCATTATGAGGGAAAAACGAGACAAAAGAACATTCCGACAAATGAGCATTGACATTTGTTCTCAACCCTCGCTCGCTATTTCGAGATTACCATCCTTTTTGTCTGAGATTTCGGGCGACATCATTATTGCGTAACTACTACGGTTGTCAAAAAACAGCAAACACTTGTTGCAAATTTTCGCATCAAGATGACCTGCACCATTTTTGACAAATTTCTAATTTCTGGTCGTTCAAACTGTTCAAACAAATTCAATAACCAGCCGTTGTTTTTCTCGAAGAACTACTTCACTTTAGGCGTGCCACAACATTATTAACCTCTATATTATGGGAAAATAAAATCCTATTACAGCACTGCAATATCTTCACGGCCAAGTCATATTTTTGGAGAACTTTTTTTATGTTCCTGCTTTTCTTCCATTTCTTAACATCCTCGGCAATAATCAAACGATGAGTTTTGGCCTTGAGATATCTAGCATTTCCACAAATAAACAACCGTACTACCCATTACACCTTACACCTCGTCAACGATTGACAGATTGCAACCAAGTAGACTCTTATCTTGGTAAACAATTTTGATTTTCATCAACGATCGAATTTAATCCAAGTAAATGGAAGCCATCAAACACGATATGTTTGCACAATCGCTGGAAATTTCCCATGGACATTATTATTCCGGTGACAAATTGCCACGATCATTGTAATACGAATGGGAGATTTATAGATCGTGTACTTGCGGAAGTCAGCTTGGAAGGAAGGTGAGATCATGCGAGTCATAATAATATGCCTCGACATCGCCAAGTACTCCCAGTCTCCACTCTGATGTACGTGCGACCTAATAAAAATCGACTTGCCAATATCAAGTCTATCTTGGACTTGTGAAGACAAAATCACGTGTCGATCAAGCATGAATTGAAACGGTCGAGCGGATTTAACAAGGTCAAATCCAACCGAAATTGACCAGCATGGATGATGGCCTCGTTTTCTGGGAAGAGTGATCTTTCGTTGTCAAACCCCGGAATGTCCATGATGTCAAATGATGAAGACAACGAAGTCGACTTTATACGAGCGGGAACATCAGATAAGAAGTCTTCGTGCAGTAATAACACTCAACAATGGTAATATGATGAACATTCTCCGTAAATCGTCCAACAGGAACGCCAGCAAGCAACATCGAACGTAGTACATAGTCGAGCAATCAAAAGCCAAAAGAAACCCCAGGGGGACAGAGTTCCAAAGGCGTTTGAGTGTTTAAGAAATATTAGACGGACTTGTTCAATGCTGCCTCAACTGCTTCAGAGAGAAGAGCAAAGAAGGAAGAGGAAGAAAGAAAGAAAGAAGTTGGTCAGCAGAAGCACTCCTACCTCCAACGGGCTAACTTGATGTTCCCGATCTTCTGAAAAAGAGTTGAATGGGACTGATGTTTTTCTGCTCTGCTCCGTCTTTCGCGAACAAAGACCGTTTCTACTGGATGGAATGAAATGACGACAGCGTTCAAGTCTCCGACTCGCCCCATCAGGGTGCCTCTTCATTTCCCGCTTTAAAGCTCTTTTGAATATCCCAATCATGAAGCTTCAAATACAACACACAAGCAGTATCATACCCTACAGAGTACTGGGTGCCTAGGGTTGAGATGATCATGGTACGCTTACCCCAACACTTTTTGGGAGAGCAGAGCAGTCGGCAAAAAGCTTCGACATAGTGAGTAAAAAAGTGCTTTGGCGCTTGATCACCATAATTTTCCCCAATCACATAGAACAAAGGCATATTCAATCAAGCCTAGCAAATAGGCTTCTTGCTTTATTCTCTCTCCCTCTCTCTCTCTCTCGTTGTATCCTGCATTCATCCAAATCATTTCGGGATTGTTCACACAAAGGATCGTTTTCGTTTGTCCCAGGTCTCCCTGGGATGGTTAAATCAATGAAATTCGCAACCATCCGTGACCAAATCTCCATCCAGGACGTCCCCAACGGAATGTGATTCATGAATATGCAGCGAAGGCTGACCACACTTTGGAATGTTTCTAAATAACATTCAAGAAGGAAAAAGAGTAATATCGCCGAAATCTTGTCGGTCTCTTGTGGTTTCACCATTCTATTACCATTGGCCTCCAACGAAGCCAATGATGGTCCTTGGTTGTCCGTTGCTACAAAGAAGTCAAGCGTGAACGACGAACACGTACAATTGTACATGTGAAGTGCTACGTACGTAACTTCACTTCACTACTACATAAGGAGTGCATTAGGCGGTGACAAAGCTGAATTTATTGTGATGTAAATATCATCAGATTAAAGACACACAAGGAGACAAACTTTTTTCCGTTCGTTTCGTTCGTAGATAACAAACAACATCCATTCAACTCAGAGGAGCAGACAATAAATACCAATTCTATCTCTGATGATGATGGCGTCGACAACGACGAACTGTCCGACCGACCAAAGAGTGAAGAAGGATGGAACAGGAATTTCAATGAAGACCGCCTATATTAAGTCCCTACTGGGCAGTGTGATTTATCACCGATTTGCAAGCTTGTTCAAAGTTCACGGAGCAGAAAAAAGGTCTTCCACGTGTCGGGCGACAATGGAGAAATTCCGAGAAATATGGTCTCAGTTCACCCAAACATCCTGGAGGTGGACAAATGAGTTCTGATATGCATCGTTCGTGTGAGATCTAAAAAAGGGCCCACTTGTTCACTGAATGGTTCTTCAGACTCTCTTGGCTCGTTCCTTCCGATAAATCAGGCAATGTTGACAAGTTTCATTGCCAAGTTGATCAACGAAGCATGGGTTTGAATTCAAATTACAATTGGCAGGACGGACGTCAGAGGATTGATTCCGACTAGATCCAATGGAGACGGTTTGCTTTGATTTTTACCAACAGAACACCGCCAACAAACGCCATGCATCTGTTCTAGAATCATCATCCTCATCATGCTCTATTGATCCGAAAGATCTCCAACCAGCCAAACTTGAGGTCTGTCGATCGAGGAACAAATACTGTAACAAGTACTGCCTACCACTGATGTATGTCGAGTCTTGTTCATTCAGGAGAGCCCACAAATTTCGGAAATTTCTTCAACTAAAGTGCATCCAAACACAAGGGCTAAACGGCAACCAAGCTAGATCATTGATGGTTCCATAAACTTTTAAACATTAGTTGCTCCAACTGCTAGTGGCTAACAGGTTTATGGGGGTTCTGTGGGATTTGGTAGTTGCTTGCAAGCTCGTCAATTGTTGATTTCCTTGAAGCATCGCTCAGTCACCGAGACTCGTTTCAAGTTAGAGATAAAGAATCAGCTTGAAGATAGGAGAACAAAAACAATCCAACTTAAAGATCGGCCGCCAATGGATCTACCATGGCTCCTCTTGTCCATTTCGGGTTCTATTATTCGTCGAGGATCCTAATAATGTTCAACGATCTCGGTTGGAGCTGTGTGGTAGTAATGATGGAAAATCATCCAATGTTGGACAAGACTGATTGATGGCTTGCTCAATAGAGTGGTGGCGGCGGCGTTTGCAGATAATTCGATCAAAATTGCATCTCCTCCACCCAGTGTGAGGTGAGCCTATGATGGGGCCTTTTAATGCGGACTCTAGAAAAACCAGATCGACTTTTTTTGGAATAGTGCAAGCAGGCCAGAAACCGGAGCAACTCCGAACGGATCTCCATGATAATGATGATGATGATAATACTGTTCAAGATGATAGTAGGGATGTGCACCCACTGGCCTGGGTTTAGTCCACTTCATTTTGCTCTGATGATCATGATGGGCAATGCTAAATTTCAATCTATATTCATGCCCTCAAGGGGTCGGAGGGGAAAACCTCCTTAGATTTAGTTTGCAATTCGTCTTCGGTGTTAGTGAACGAGATGGCAAGAATCCTGGACAAATGATTGCAAGCATTGTTTGTATCAGCACTTGAAACAACAAAGCTGCAAATCGTGCTTTATCAAGTCATTCTCGGTGGTGCAATGGCTGGCTGAATTGTTTGCTTGCATTTGAGCAGGATCTTAAAGTCAGGCGAAGGGCACCCATGCAACAGGCTCGTTCTTTGTGTCCCGCACTCCGAATGTCAATTGATATCAATCATCTTCAATAAATTAACCATTCTCGTGCACTTAGAGCCGAAGTGCATTTGGGACAAGATCGCCTTGAAAGTACGGTAGCACTACTTCAGATGTCGGATTCAGAATTGCCTTTGAAGGCCCGGCCCTTCAAGGTCAACAAAAGATAGCATTGGAATAGATTGGAATTGATCTCGATCTCGGGTTTGGTATGGGATAAAAAATTGTCATATTATCATTATTTCAATTCCAACCCTCATGGCTGCAGGCAAATTCGCCAAAATCCTTGAACATTGCGGAAATGATCCAGTTGTTGGCTAGCTTTGATCTATCAGTCAGTAATAAAATTTGCGGGATATGAAGTATGAACATGATCAACATGAACGAACTACGCTGGTACATTCATTCAAAAGCCACTCGTGACAAGTACATGTTCAACAGAGCTCTCACCTTTTGTTACAGGTTACTTTATTTTTTCCGGGTCCATTATTTTCCAATAACGAAACAAACAAGGATGAGCGCACAACACGCTTTTGTGCAATTGGTTGGCGTAAGAGAAATTTTCAGCTTTCAACCCACAATTATTGCACGAGCCACTGACTGCCAGCTTGTTCCTTGTAGATAGATACATAGGACACGTTTCCTCCACATCATTCTGGGGATCGATTCAGTCACTCGATTGTGTACTTACATAGTAGCCACACATCCCAATGTTCACGAACATGATATCGGAATGAGGGGGGGAAAACTCGAAATGTCTCAATCTCTGCAAATGTACATTCTATTCAATTGAAAGACATTGACAAATGCACCACCGATTTTGACACTTGAACCAATGAGAGGTCAACTTTCACTATCCGAAATGGCCCTTCAAGGCTTGGATGGCCATTGCCACTAGGTACTACTACAGTACATCCACGGTGGTGGGGCCAAAGCGACAGGTCATTTCTAAGAAAAGTAACTCACCAACACAAAGCCCAAAGAATTGGGTTCAAGATCATCAAAGCACCCACCACCTTCATCCACCTTTGAGTATTTGTAGGGAGGGATTCGTTTTTTCTTCCAGTTCTGAGACCCCCAAGAGTCAGCCTGTTCGTCGTCTTTTGTTTCAAGTGAGACGCATTTGGGACCAAAAGAATGGGAGGAAAATAGTTCTCCCGTGATTACCATCGGATCTCAATAGAATAGCCTCTTTCAATCAATCTCAAGACTTGGTCCTTGGACTCCTCAGGCCAAGCTAATGGATTCCGGGGACACGCTCGTTATGAGCGAAGAACAACCGAGGAAACTGGGTGCATACATGGAATCTTCATTACGGGGACCGATTCTTTGCCATGGGGAGATTTGATCGGCAGCTGCCTCTTCAAGTATCGAAGCAACAACGATTTCGATCGAGGGAAAGGTGGCTGTGATGCTCTCAGATGTTGTTGATTCGATCCAAGAAATCTGAAGACAGTGCAATTAAGGTGTGGATGGAGTGTGAAGAGTGCGTTTGAAATGGCTGGAAGCAACAATTGACAACCACCACATCACCTCTCAAAACCTGTTGATCTTGGTAAATGAAAAAGGGCGCTTTCATCTTGAAGTGGAGTCAAGTTTGGTGTGTTTTTCCTTTCTCTCACAGCCATTGGCCTCCATTACCCATTACGTAACAGCCCTGAATCCCTAGGAAGCCCTTCAAACTGCCGACGTGTGGGTATTCACTTATACATACGATTATTTACTGAGTGTGGAGAGAGACGGTCTCACGTCCACGACTCACTCGAGAACCCGAGTAGACCATTAATGAGGCAGCACAAAACCTTTCTTGTTCTATTCTCAGAATGAAGGGATCTCAAAAGATCGGGGTTTGATTCGTTTCTTTCATTAAACGGGGGCTGAGGCAAAGTCCTGGGGTGTGGAACGAAAAAGCTAGCTAGCGAGTAGCTAGTCCCCAGTACAGATCATCTAAACAACCAACCCGTCTCGATGGGTGTCGACAATTGGCGATCTAATGAAGCAAAAATCAACGACTATGCTGCCTCCTACGAGAGCTTAGGGGTTCATATCATGTTCAAATCGAATCTAGCCCATGCACACTTGGATTGGCAAGAAATGAGAGGTCTTTGTACTGGAGAAGCTGATCTACTTGACCACGGAGCGTCACATTTCCTTTTGAATTCTCATTGTCATAAGGTGGTAATTATGAACGCCTTCTAGCTCTACATAAGAAAATGAAGCCGACGTAAAGGAAAAATCATCATCTTTCTCTCTTCCAATTTTTCAAAGAGGGTTCGACCAATCATTCAGTTTTTGAAGATACCTTGAATTCTTCCACGTCTAGACAGATGATGAAGGCCCAGCTCAATTAAAGTGTCCATATGGGGGGCTCCTTTTAAACTGCTAGAGCTATCTTATGAGCCGATATGTACTCCAAGATCTCACCCCAAGATAGTAACTGTGGCTTTAGAAACGAAAAAAAGACTGAACATGATTGGAGTGGGCGTTGGAAATTATTCAAATCCAGTGGTGTACTGAATTAAAACCAGTCTCAAAACCAACAACCAACTGACAATTCCTACTCGTACTCAGTGCACTCGCACACACGTGGAGATGGCTGGGTAGAAAAGGTGTGAACTAATCCACATCAGTCCTCCATCATTGCTTCATGGTATGATTATTTATGATTCTCTTCTTACCTTCGGTGTGGTGGTTTTGATGGCTCCTCTCACTGGCGAATTAGTGGAAGTCTCTGCCTCAAATTGACCCGCAGGTCTTCCATTGGCCTCATCATAGGCCAATCCGCCCATACTTAGGGCGGTAGTCGACCGTGTAGGCACATAGTGATGATGAGCATGGTGGTGTTGATTATTGTTGGATCCAGGTTGGATCATGGGTGAGCCGTGATGGGACGATTTCAAGTCATGCCCATTGAGGAACTTGAGCTTGCCTTGCACTGCTTCACTCACACTGCTATTGAAATTCTTCGCACTGATCTGCTTCTTCATTTTGGGGCTGCCAAAATTGGGACTGCCCAAGGCCGTCAGATGTCCCAAGGACTTGCTCTTCTTCTTCAGACTCATAATACTGTGTTTCTGAAACATGATGAGGCGTTGGAACAACAATTACAACCACAGGTTCATTTGGGATAGTATCAAGAAGAAGTTCATTAAACTCCCTTGTTGTTGACAGTCTTTCAATTCTTACTGAGCAAGTCAGTGGCGAGTGTGTTTGACAAGGAGTTGTTCAATGATAAGAGGCCTCCTGAGGAATCAAACTTCCTGCGTCAAAGAGACATTTACAACACGGGATTAAATGTTGTAACTGAAATAAGAGCGTGCTTGCTTGCTTCACTCATGAACAATAACGCACGCAACAAAAACAACACAATCTTGAGGTGTTTAGCGTTCCTGGGAGGGCTAAAAAATTCACGTCTATTCAAAGAAATAATCACTGAACTTGATCCCTTACAAAGAGAGTGGACTTCAAAGTAACATTTTTTACCAGTTTCTGTCAGATATTCTACTTCATTTGGAGTGAACAAACCCGGAATATTTTTGAGGGTGGAATGAATAAATAATCGACATCAACATTGCATGAAATCGAGGTCAGGCCAATGTGTCGTATTAAGTTCGAGGTATGTAGCAAAGTGCGGGAATACTAATCCTACCCTTGGATGAGTGATGGGCGCTATGAGCATACTGAGATAACATCGTTCACCCTCCTGCATAGGTACTCCTATTGTAGTATGTACATACACACATCATGGAGTCTACCGACTAATTCCCGAAGTGAGGCCCAGCCTTGGTGGCCAATGTGGCTGATTCACCGAGATTCAAGAGGAACTTGAATGAATGATGACGGCCATGATGATGAGTCTGATAACGACTCGAATCCACTTCATTGACGGAAACGCTCAACGTGCGAATTTGGCAGAAGAATCCCAAGACTCCCGGGACTCGAAATAACTAGGATAGCAATCTAAGGCGGAATGAAGTGAATTGCCCTTGAATTCACAATTTCCAATGAAAGCTAGGGGTCTTTCATTAGGCTTATTCTCATCAAATCGATTCAACCGCGTGCTTGTCATGGCATTGAGTGTTGGACTTGGCTGGCAGGCATCAATTTTGAGGAAAAGGTTGCTGGATAGGCAAGTCTCGATCTCATTGGCTTGTTGGTGGCTCAGGCATCATGAGCTGTTTCTCATTTCATAAATGGAATATCATAGCTGGAAGCAAATTGAAATTCGACTAACAAATTCCGCCGACAGCCAACACGATTCGATAAGAAGCTAGCACACTTCTTCTGGCTTATGACTTGAAGAATGGAGATCAAATGGAATTAAAGTGACTTGGTTCGAACTCCAATCACATTGGCCCACATCATAGACAATACAGTACGTATTTTCGTAGACTTCGTTGGTAGCAAGATGACCATGAACGGATTTTGAGAGTAAAGTTCCCATACGAATGCCCTTAGTCAAGTTTAAAGCATAAGTCAAAGAATCGATCCGTTTGTTCTCCCATGTCAAGAAGGGTGTCCGCCAAATTGCCAAGACAGGTATTAAGCAATCCTTGCTCTGAGAAATTGACAAACTCGTCTGACCATCTGTCAAATCTTTAGAAACACATTAAATGTCTTCAAAGAAAGAGACGCCATGACCTCGCAAATTTGGAAACATATGGTTTGTGCTCGTTCCAAGAAAGAAAAAGAAGAAGAAGAAGGAGGGGGCGGGGGTCTTCAAATCATCGGCCAGATTCAGGCTTTTAGACTTCCATGAACTGATCAGTCCGTCTGTTTTACGAGAAGATTGTTCTGAAGAAACCGCAAAACAATGTTGATAAAGAGTTCGTTTGTCTGGCTCCCTGGGTTGGTTCAGTGATTATTTCCTACTAACCGCGATTAAGTCATTTCTCTCAGATCGATTGAAAGAAGTCATTGCTTCCAATGATTGTCATCCATTGCGGACAAATTCTCACTCATTCCAATTCAATGGCAATAGCTCGATCTCGTTGGCTTCCTCTTTCCGTCACCTCTTCTTGAGTCCAGTAATTACTTCCCACCATCACAATTCACAAGAACAACACGTTGGTTGTGGCTGTTAATAACAACAACACCGACGACAGCAGTTACAACACCGTCCAGAAGACGGAGAGGAGAATCAAGGAACACCATCGTCATTAGAGACTCTCGTCACATCTCCGACTCAAATCGAATGGTTCGTTTGTTCAGATCCAGTCGAACAAACACTCCTCATTCGCATTAAACCGGAACCGTCACAACTGATTGAGGATGCTTTTTCGTTTCACCCATTCCTCAGATGAAAACTGCACCTATGCATTGGTCAAGCAAACTTTCCAAAACTCAATGGCTCAAAAATAACTCTGGATATCAATAACACCACGAGGAACGATTGAATTCGGGCCAATGTTAATGGTGTTTAACCAACACGGAAGCTGACACAAACTTTCGCTGTCAGTTGATCAGAACTTGACACTGCCAAGCAAAAGTCAAACTCCGCTCCTTCAATGACTTGGCCTCACGAAAAACAAGGAGCTCTACTCACTTTGAAGCTCTTCTTCTGACTGACTTGACTTAAGCGCGCTCTGCCGGTCTACACGCCCAATTCATCACTAAACGTATGTACGTTCTTGCTTGGATCGCACTTGGTAGCTTGCTACATAAAAACCTGCCTGGACGACGTCCGCGTTTGCTGGTTCTAAAACGCCTCCAGATATGAATTTGACTCCATCCAACGAGGTGATCCATGCCTTGAATCCCAGAGTCCCAAATGACTGCATAAAAACATTGATCGGGACGGCAACAAAAACTGCCACCACAGTACAACTGCACAATGGACATTTACTTCCTCGAGAATCAATTTGACCCGGATTTTTTTGTTCAAAACAACAAATTAACCCCATTTCGTCCCACGATATTTTCAACAACTCCTAAAAAATGTAAAACGGTCAATATTACTATAAGTGCCTTCAAGTCTCTGGTTACAGAGTGAAGGAAGGCATAAGCATTTTTGTATTGCAGATCACAGAAGGAACCCGCCAAATGGTCCTAAAGCAATTGAGTGTAGCCATTTCTCCAACATAGGGATGATATGAACGTAGTGGTTCTGCTGGACTGTAACCCACCTGTGCTTGAACCAAACCAACAACCAGTCAGTCAGTCGGAGAGGCTCTAACTTGCAAGCACACGTATCTTCTACAACAACATATCCAACAGACTCCAACAGGAGAGTGAGAGAGGGCTCTAGAGGGGCCAGAGCACTCAGTGTGGTATCTTCTCCAAGCCCACTATGACAGAGGAATTCGGACCCTGGAAGTCCAGCCGAAGAAAAACCTGACTTGAAGTGTCCACTACACACTCCTATCACTCGGAAGGTAGTTAAGGGAGTGTTGTTGTACATTTGGTACAACGTTGGGTTTTCATCCAAGAGCCTTCTCCTCTTTGGCTCCAGACAGGAGAAGATGGTTGAGAAGGTTTTGGCCAAGAAAATTCTGAGCATCACCAGGTTGTAAAAGGTGATGGAGAGATAGATCTGAGAGCTTGGAGAGCGAGAGAGGCAACAATGCCACTTGAGCGAGACAACATTTACCATGAGCGAAGCACTTTTTCCCGACCAGTTTTGGGTTGGGAATGCCTGAATGACCGAGGTGTGTCTACCTATTAATACGACTTTGAATGTTTAAGAGGAAGGCCAAGTGGCAGAAGTGGAGCTACTCATCAATAGTTTCCAAATCGTTCACAGCATATTGCTTGAGAAGAATGTGATGAATAGTAGTTGTGCCATGCCAGCTAGAAGCTCTGACTGGAATGTGGCACAAAAAACACGCATCCTTGAAACATGGGATCCGCTAACGAAGTTGAAAACATTCCCTCTCAATTCCACATGATCTCAGCTAAAGAGTCCACTGAACTGACCTCATTTTCCCTCATATATCACCATCCGTTTCAACGATGTTGAAGACCTTAGCGGAGATTCCAAGCCAAACAGGGCCAACAACGAGAAACCCATCACTCACCCTCACTTGGGTCACATGGGAAATTTAGGGCAAGCTTTGATTAGTCGCGGTCATAATGATCTGACTTAAACGTGTCGAGGATGACCAGGAACAAGCTTCTTTCTCCAAGGGTTGCTGGGCCCGCCCATCGTGTCTAGGGTCAAAATAGGGCTAGAATTCATTTAGGGCATACCTTCCATTAGTATCTGGTAAGTTGCTACGAGGATGTTCAACTTGGACCAACCCGGATTATCATTTTTAGGACGTCGAAAATGCATTAGACACTGGAAAGATTAATCAGGCTGGCAGCGGAACTTGGTGGTTTATACACTTGACTAGCTCAAGACAAATCACTCTTTCAAGCTTCGATCTCATCTGTAAATGACGTGCCGTGGAATTTCAAAACACAAAGCCAATTGTTAAAATTAGATTGGCATGTTTTTAATGGAAAGACCAACCACAATCTCAACGAATATACGTTCGATATGCTTTTGTGAATTACACTTGAAAGCGGTTCACATGGAACGGTTTTTTCGTGAAACACATGCAGATGAGACCAATGCTAAATGGTAATCGAAATAATAATAATGCTCCATGAAATGAATTCTCTCTCTCTGTCTCTCGCTCGTTCCCGTTTTTAGCAGTCCATTAATAACTCCAGGTTTCTTCGGCCTGTCATCAAATTGGAAGCACCTTCCATGGATATTAAAGAGCTCCAATAAAAAAGCAGCCACTAGAGCGAGAAAAACCCTTGAGAATCCAATGAAAATAAAGAAGGAATCTCGAGTTTTATTTGAATCCGAGACTCGTATTTTGGGAGCTCTCTCCGGTGATGTGAATCGATTTGAAAACCATCAAATGTGGAAGAAACAACGGTTCCCCGGAAAGCAATTAGCAAGTTGCAAAAGAAAAGCCATCTCAAACCCAACCTAGGATGGATGGTGAGAGGCCGATCTTCAGTCGGGATTGGCTCACAAACAAAACGAAGTCAGGTCTATTGTTTCATGATATCGCCCGACGAGAATCCCGCCCGAACTTGGCGCCCAAGATAGCTCTCCATGAGCTCCACTTTTAAGATTGGAATTCGTAAATCAAACAAAAAGACACACACACTCGCATTACTGCATGCCACCATGTTCCCGCTGGTCTCGCATTCCAACGACCATCCACTTTCAAAATTCGAAACTGATAACGAAACGAGCCGAACATTTCTGCACTGGGCCAAATTGACCGAAACTTTATTTTCATTTTATCACTGTTACATCGAGTGGAAAGCCTTAAACTCCTCCGTTATGCCTATATTCTTAAAAATGGGAATGTGGTAATTTATTCAACCATCTCTGAGCAGAAGGAGGAGCACGATTTCGAATCACCACCTTCAGAGGAGCAGTTATTCTCAAGTAGTGATGTCACTACACGACGTGTGCACTCGTAAATTTCGACTCGTTAACCCAGGTGTAAGCTTGAGATGGGACGTACGTAGAAGAAACCTAAAACCCTCATCTTCTTTTCCAACCACGAAATTAGCATCTCCTCTCGAATGGTTTTCATCTTTCACTCCGTTCACCATCGAATTGTGTTTTTCCAACAATCAATATGTTTGTACGCCAATCGGGTGACTTTCGGAAAGTTTCTAATTTGCTCCGAATTCAAAACTGTGAACAGGACAACATATTGGCTGTAAACAACACCTTAGGATTCATTCCATGCGGTTTTTTTTCTTCAAAATGTTAATGGTCTCTCAGAGCTTAATAACGAAACAGGGCTCTGTCGATCTCAATGAACCATCTTTAGATTACATAAGAATTGACCATCAGCTAGATGTTGCCTCTAAAACTGGATGTCAGCTGCGTCTCAACAAAATCGCATTTAATGCTTTCGCTTGGTGTAAAACGTACTCTGTTTATTCATGGACAGAGATTCTTAGCTTAGTGGGTGGTAACTACCAAAATGGCAGGCAGAGTCTTACAGCACAACGTGTCCACATTGTACGGTGGATTTTGCCACAGGTGTTGGCGAATGAAGGTGTTGTTCTCGTTTACTTTGCTCATTACCACCTCGGATTTGCAATTTTTTTCTTCGTAGGAATTTAATGTGATTTGATGAGAGATCCAAATCCTGGAGAGAAGCGTTACACCACGTGCATAAACAAACGCAAGCTCGTTGAATGAACAAATACCTTTCAATCTCTATTGAAGCTTGTGGTGGATTTGAATGGATACCCGCAACCTTCAACTCTTTTTTCCTTGATTGCACCACAACTATTCGACTGAAGGTTTTGCATTTGCCAAACAAATCGATTAGGATTGTTATTGACCAATTGCAATATCGACCGCATATCAAGGAAAACTATCCCTCTCTATCTGCGTTCATTAAGCGCGACTAGACTTATTTATAAAAAAAATGGATTCGGCGACCTTCACGGCTTCCATTTGAATAAAACGTAAGTTCGTCGCTTTCAATGAGATTTGAACGTGCCCAGGATTTGGTTGAGAGTTGATAGCGACGAACGATCAAGGGATACCACAAGGAGGTCCATCAGACATACTGGTATCAATTCGAGATTAGAACGCTGAGAAAATTGCTCCATTCGAGTCCAATGGAAATAGACCCTCGGTGTGTGACGCCAAGGGAGGGTGAGGAAGTCCATCGATCTGCTTCTTAAAATTGTTCGAAATGTGAAATTGAGAAAGTAAGTCACCCCAGCGAGGATCAATGCATAAAAGCTTGGACTTTCAAATACCTCAACCATTACCCTAAATTGTCCGAGCCTCGAGGGCTCTTTTATCGCAGCTGACAAGGGGTGGAAACGAAGTGAAATCTGCAAAATTAGACAAGGCGGGAATAACTCGTTCCCTGGTTGGAGAGGATTCTTCCTCATCATGGGATCTCCAGCCACCACTCACTTCCAATTGACCTCGAGAAAATATGCACGAATTTTACTCCCGTCAGCCAGCATTGCTCGCCACAGTAGTGTGCACTTTTGCCTATTCTTTCTTCATCCGCTATTTTCTGACACATCATGGACGATGGATCGACCTATATTGAGATCCAATCTATCTTCTTGTCGAGACTCAAGCCACTCTGATCGTTTGCTACGAGAGTAAGTTGCGTTTGAAAATAAAAAATGTCAGCATTTGGCCGACATTCCAGAAACCTTCTTTATCTCGATGCTGTCCGGTGGAGACATCTACGGGTTTTTATCGTGGGCTAAATCATGACGAGGCAAATTCTAGACCAATGTTGTGGCTTGCAGTTGCATACCTTTTAAAACTATTGAGGATTAGTAGAGGGGGTTAAAAAGTGCTTGGCCATTAAGCTCTCCTTGAAGCATTGCCTTGAAAAGCTCTTAAAAGCCTTGCACGACTCCCTGAACTAGTTCTTGAGTCATTTTCTCATCCGAATTCTAAGTTGGAAAGCCAAATAATCCCTTGCGACAGATGAGCTTTGATATTTAGGGATGATAAGAGGATTTTTGAAGCAAAGCATTTGAACCGCAAAGAAAACGAGAATGGCCAAAGGAGGCATTCTGTTACCGAGTAACTGTATGGTGTGCCTAGTAAGATTGAAAATGCATCAAAATTGCCTCTTTAAACAGTACAGTTTGCTGGTTAGCCCGAACGGACTTCGATCCTCTTAAAGAGTGGTGGATTAAGATTGAGAGGAGATTAAGCAGGTTTACAGGACCTTCCGGGGGAGATCCGATAATCTGTTGGAATTACTTGATGGTGCACTCTCATTTGTTGGTATCTTTTACAACTGAACATAAAATAAACCGGGTCACACTCGCAGAAATGTGTCATTGAAGCACCGTCAACAACAAAGATCAATTTAGGGCAGCATTCTATAAATGGATAACATGCCTCACCTTGAATTAAGACATTTAGAATCTTGGGTTTAGAAGTCAGGCACTCAAATCACAGGAACAGACACAGTAGTAGCACAATCCACCGTTAATTATCCAACCACGTCACTTTGACCTTGCTCCCATTCTATGGAAGGCTGGATCTTTTACTACAACCCCGCGTTTTTGAACTGAGGTTGGCCTCCTTCTCAAGGAGTAAGAGCTCCTTGATCTCTTATCAGTACCCCCTTTCAGTCACCATTTCGCACCTCCATTTCACGTTTTGGAAAGATCAACAATTGATTTGAGTAGGCGATTTGTGGCACTTCCACTTGATGCTAATTTCCTTGGCAGCTAGCTAGTCTGTCTCCCTCTCTGCCTCTGCCCAAATCGCCAGCTGAACCAGAACCTCTCTCTTGAGCTCCTGGATCTGATCTCTCAACGTGTGTACGGGCGTGTACCCGTGTCATGGAGATGGTACTGGCAATCCTGGTCGACGGGTGGTGGGTGAACCCTCCTTGTACCGAGCAGTTCGCTTTGGTCCTCCAAGACTCGCTGAATATTTATTCCTGGGCTCTCAGTCGCAGGTCGGTTTTGCCAGGGGGAAGGTGCCCATCCTGTCTCTCAGCTTGGCGTCTTCTCTGTAGATGGATTCGGCAATGATCTCATAGGGGTGTAGAGATAGGTTCGAGGTGTTGGTCGGATCGAGCCACAGAAGTAAGAACCACCTTCTTGGCACGACCGCTCAATCCATCCAGGTTGATGGTGTAATTCTGGCGCCTTCCGTCGTACCTTCCTTGCGCTTCTATGCCTAGTGCGACTCCTAAAATGCACGCGTACGCCTACTTTTCAGGCATATTACGTTTTTAGGCCTTTTTGACATATGCCGATATGAAGGTGTACGTGACCAGGTTGCTTGTCCGTGAAGTTGCCAAATCTAATCGTCTTGGTTAATGCACATTTCATGTTCAACAAATGAGGGTTGGGTTGGAGGAAGTGTGGAGCATCCCCCTTTAAAGATCAAGGTATTAAGATTTAGTACTGATTATCGTCATTAATGGAACAGATGGAACCTAAGCAGATGTTGAAATAAAAGGAGAGAGAAATGTTCCAAACCCTCAGATGAAAGTAGACATTCTTTTGGAAATGTTGTCCTTGCTCGTTCTGAGTGGTCTTTGTCCTATGACTCTCTTGGCCCAAACACAATTTTCGGAGCCAGTGCCAATTCGAGGCCCACCTTTTGAAACTAACGACGAAAACCCTCTGAGTTCCCAACAACAAAGCGATTTGGAGCGTCATTTTCAAGCCAAGAGTAATATCAAATTTGGACCATGCATTACTTTGCAATATTTCATGATCAACTTTTTACAGCACATCCCTTCTTCACGTGGCATGAGTCCCAAGGTAATACTATCCCCACAATGAGAGTGCACTATGGAATAAATGATACGGACAGAATATCTTTATATCCACACGATGCAATGCCGGATGTCGAGGACCACAAGAAACCCCTTTGCAACTACCTTGGCCGACTGGAACATGATTCAAGGGCCACTGTGGCAGTAACAGGATGTCAAGGAACCGGGGAAACCGAAATCACCCTCTTAAGTAGCCGCAGCATGGGGTCCTACTTGTTCAACGACTCCAATGTGAGCATGATTGAAATTAGACTCGAATATGCACTTAATATGTGGAATACTCTAGGTGGAGGAGATACCAGTGGCTCTACCTCATGGTGAAGAGGACCGAATGTCGATTGATCTTCCTCAAGCATCAGATTGGATTTTACTCGAAGGGGATGAAATGCTCCTGATACCAAAGGAGAAGAAAGTGATGCATATGGAACAAATCTGTCCCGCAGGGGAATGCAAAGACATCCCTCCCTATCACGAACTCACCGTTCAAGTTGGTTATGACAGCACCTTTGCAGCAAAGGTCCCCAATATAGAGGAATGGATTTCAAAGGTGTTAGCTCATACTCAAGCTCACTTCTATCATCCATCACTTTTGGCACAAATTCGTCTAAAGGTAAGGGTTTTCACCTTTTTGAAATCCAAGCAGTTTTCACGTGGATTTATTGGCAGGTCATTGGAACCCCAAAATCGTTCCCGGATCAAGTTTGGAGAGCGACCACCGACGACATAAAGAGAGCTCGAGAACAGATCTTGGGAAAAACTGAAGCCAATGTATATGTGTTGTTCTGCAACGATCCAGAATATTTTGGAACAGTCGGGATTGCTTTTGTGGGAGGAATATGTTCCAGCAGTGGTCTTCAGTTGTCTATAAATGAATGGCGAAAGACAATAGCGGCATCTGCCAAGGTGAAATCTCGAAGTTGGGACCTTTTCCCAGTTTCATGCCATGCTCATTTTCAACGTTTGCAGGTGGTTGCTCACGAGATTGGCCACAACTTAGGGATGAATCACGATTTTACAGCAAAGTATAAGGCACGTGGGTGCACTGGAATCATGGACTATGGTGATTCCCCAGACGTATGGTCCAAATGCTCTCAAGAAGACTTTAGGAACAATTATAGGGTTCAAATGTCCAGAACAGGGAAACATTGCATGGCTAGTAAGGAATGGAAGAAACGGCGTGTTATCACAAAATTCATTCACCAGAGACTATTTACCTTCATAGCTTTGGAATCTGCGCCTGATGATGGATCATTTGTTCCACCAAGTCTGCCAGAACCAGAGACTGAGAAGTTGCCAACGAATGATGGGAAATTTTCCTGCCCAGCCCCTCTTTGGAAAGGTGATGGCTTTTGCGATGATATGAACAATATCGCCGATTGCGATTTTGATGCCGGTGACTGTTGCAACAAGACAAAACCCTCATGGAATGCTTTCTGCCAAGTAAGCCTCTTATTTTAAAGATTGCTGAAGTCATTTTTGTCAATAACACACATTGTTATGTTTCAGAAATGTCAATGTCATACGGTCAAGATTGGTGTCAATCAAACTACCAATAATAATTTTAATGCAGCATGTCCTTCACCTCACTTCAGAGGAGATGGGTTTTGTGATGATGCAAACAATATTCCCGCATGCGATTTTGACGGTGGAGATTGTTGCCGGAGAGGAAAAAACTGGAATGTCTTCTGCATTGAGTGTAGATGCAAGAACAAGCCATAAATTCAAGTGTTTTCTCGTTTTGATACTTTTATAACGCATTTTGTAAATATACGTTTTGATGAGAGCAACTGGTGATCTAGTAATTTGAACGGGGAAGAAAACTTCGAAAGGTTGCGAGTTTTAGGTAGGAAACATCACGTCACATCAGGGTGAGCTTTCTAGAAAGAAAAATATTTATTTGAATTCCATTTTGACACTTCTCAAATGTTTCCTCACGGTAGATACAAACTTTTTTTTACCATAAAAAAAGGAGTGATTTATTCAAAGTTCAATCATTAATATTCACCTCTTTCTCAAATGAACGCAAATATTTTCTCTTTACTGAAAGAACTTCGGCTCACTGGGGCAAATCTACTAGGAAGCCTTGAAAGTTCTTAGAAAATCCCAGGAATGCACTCCAAGATCTCACAGCAAATTACACACTGAATAATTATCTGGTGCCAGCGTCAATATGATGGTTTACTGTGTCGTTTGTGGAGAAGAAACGCCAAATAACATCCACTCCATTGAAAGCACTTTAATGCCGTGCTCTCGTGTACCCCTAATGTTTCAACTTTTCGAAACTATAGCTTTGTGTGAAACCAATGGCAACACTTGTGGAACATGTTTCGAAATCATCACAGAATTAGACTCTGCCCAAGTGACCGTAAAACAGATCACAGGAAAGCTTAAGTCTCGAATGAAAAAGACAGACTATTCAAAAAGATATTCCAGTTCGTTAAAAGAGAGAAAATTAAAGAAAATCAAGTTCGAAGACGAAGAAAGCATTCTTCACCAAGACCTTGAAACGGCCAATGGGATGACACCTCCTTTAGACGTTTGGGAAAACACTACTTCGTTTTTGTTCCAGTGACAATTTCATGTCAGAAACACTTTCAAGAATCCCAGAGAATAAAGTGACAGGATTATTTGGATCCGAAACGAGAAAACCGCGACGGAAACGAGCTGTGCGATTGGGCAAAAATAAATGCAAATGTGATGATGCTTTGAGCTATCAGATGGCTCGCAAAAGCACATTTGATCACGATTCTTTAGTTAAAGGCGTTGTAAAACAACTTTTTGGGTATGAAAGCGGAACAATTGGTGAATGCTGTCCAGAGTTGAAATCCTTAAATCTTTGGGATCGTGGAACTGAACCTTTAAAGAATCGGGACAAGAGTTTGGTGATCAGTGTTGTTGTCGATTACTTGGTGAAAGCTCTCCGATCACTGGGATACGAAAGTTTTAGCATGCTACCAAGCAATCATGAGCTTTTGATGGTTCGAACTAAAATGGCAGAAATATTTTCCGAACAAGAATGGGCTGCCTATGACGGAAAAACCGAGGCCCGATGGCCAACTCAAAGTGTGAACGAAAACAAGGACGGTTTTTATTCGTCAATGCGGGAAAGAAGAAGGTACTTGAAGGACCTGGAAAAAAGAACCTGTCCGGAGTGCAATCCACGTGGATCTGAAGAACCCGCCCATTACAGCAGTACCAGCTTTAACGAGTGTATTGGCGTTATACTTGAGAGCAAACCACATTGGGAGATACAAACCAATACATTGGCCAAAGATATCCTTTTGCAAATGGTCCACGACTTTTCCACGAAGAACGTTTTAACTAGGCTGAATTTGGTCAATAGGACAAAAAATATCTCTACAGGAGATTGGTACAAAGTTTGCGAATGTTTTGCAAAGAAGGCCTCGTCATTGATAAGCAAAGAGGATCTTCCAGTCAATGCAAGGGATAAAAAACTCTACATGGAGCTCATACCACTCCTAGTTCGAACGTTTATTGCCGAACATTATCCTTCTTGGGCAGCTTTGGGATCCTTGGGTTACGGCAGCATCAAATTCAAGGACAACAAAGTTGTGATGAATGAGAAGATGCTGATTGATTTGATGGACATATTCAAGGCACGTATGAATGCGAAAAACCATCGAGGAGCCTCCGTGTCAATTAGCAAAGCCGATTCCATCATCGACACGTACCTTGAATAAACTTATTGAGAAATCGAACACGTTTACCTTTGATGATCATGTAAAAGATTACTTAAGTTGTCTTTAAAAACTGCTTTAATGCGTTAATTAAAAAAAAGATGTCGCAGAATTGAGGTCATTATTTCGAGACGCACTCTTCTTATCAGTATATCGGCTAAACAAACACTTTGAAATTGATCATCGCTAAAGTATTTAAGTTTTTTATGGCTGAACTAGTGCTCTAGGCTGAACGATATAACCGTATACGTATGAGTGCTTTGGCGTCCTATGAATATTTTTCCTTGAGATAGATTAACCATATGATGGGGAGTTTGCTAAACTGTAAATGATTTTAAGCGTTTGCTGGTCTTGTAATTTCGTCTTTCATCAATCGATGTAGCTCCTAAATTGTTTTTTTTTTCTGGCGTCTTTATTCATACAAATACAATCTTTATTTCGAAGGACCGTAGCAGTTGTGGGGAAAACGGGGAAAACTCACGCAAGATCAGAATATTTACTCATCCAACCTCGAATACAGTAAGTTTTGGCGGTTTTGAACCTGGATTCAGTTTTAAGGGTCTGTTGTTAAGCAATCGTCGGTTAACCGTTCAACAGAGTCCTTAAAAAATTAAAGGAACGTTTAAACGTGCTTTTGTTTTCCAAGAAAACAGTTCTTTAATCAAAGATCTTTGTAGTATGTTCAATTTTTGGTTCTACTAGGCTTTCCCAAAATATGCGTCACCATACGTTTTCCTCCCTATCTACTGTAGATAGCATCAAATAATTGTCGAAACAGAAAATCGGTTCGTTCACTGAATTCAACGCATTCAATTTGTTTTGCATATCATCCTTCTTTTGCGTTAAACTTACAACATCCCCTTATCTTAAATAATTTATTTGAATTACAGGTGGCAATTTAGGATAAACATCCCGAACATACACCAAGTAGCATGAACAGACAAAACGTGATTTGAACTAAGTTTAAATTCAGAACCAGTTTTCGCACCTAACGATTCTCTGAAGTACACGCCGAACATTCACTTTTAAACTGTTGTACTTCACGACCTTAAGATGCTCCATGTACAGTTGCTCAAACGTTGGTCATTTCAGGTTCCATCAACAAGGTGCAAGGTGGACCTGAAAAAGTACAAACTTGTGTTTGGAAAGGCAAGTAATCTTCACAGGGAATTGATATGCTACAGTGACACACATATGTGTAAAGATCAAAGTTGTTTTCAACCAAATGGTTTTCCACGAAACGTTTTCGTTCTGAGGTTAACACTCCCAAATGCACCGGTATCTTGCACACTGCGCAGTTTCAGACAAGACGCGTGCTAGGGAGCCTGAGTTGGTTCTTGCACCATCAAAGTTCCTGCTTTTTGTCCATGCATAACCTACCCTATGTGGGCGAAATCTTCTGCGCATGAAAATCCAAACGTTTGAATGACAGTTCCAACCAACCGGCATGTTTCAATCTGTCCCACAACAACAAAGTGGGATAGAAATACGAGGCCAAGCGCGGTACAAGAAGTACTTTCCAACCAGGGTGACGAATCTGGGTCGGTTTGAGCTACATTTGGCGTTTATGATTTGGCAACATTTAGACTGCCAGACTAACAAGCATTGACCACCCAAAACATGTGAACGTTCACACGAAGTTATAATATAGACAATTGATCCTATTTCTATTTCAAGTCCTTCAACAATCAAGAAAATAACGTTTCATCTCTAAAAGGGACAAATTTCAAGGATGGTTATATAGTCACACTTAATATTCAAGACATTTTGGTGCTGTGCTCCAAATAGGATGGATGCACGCGTCAAGCGCAATGCTTCCCGTGGACTCGTTTGACTACATATACTCAAAATCACCGGCGTCTCAGTACAGTCGTATCACGAAAATCCTGCACGCCACAACTAAATATCAGAATCCAAGTGTCTCCCATAAAATATCAAATTAAAACTAGTGATTCTTTGTACCCTAACTAAAGTGAGAAAAGCTACATACTTTGTAGAGGAGTTCACATTCATCAATCGGCTTCAATGACAGTTATGAATCGTACATCGCGGAGAAGCCACTCCGGACAACCGAGAAGTACTTTAAGCCAGGCTTTTGGGACCCGACGAGGACACCGAAGAAATCTCAGCATCTCTGGCCTTAGACATTTCGAAGGTTCATCAGATGGTGAAGATTCTCCTCCAGCGAGCCCTGTTTGGATGCGTCGCACTATGAACGACGGAGATAGTGGATATGGTTCTGATCTGGAGGATAATTCAGCCACAAGGTGGGCCAGAGAAAGCTATCCGGCCTTGCCACGCCCTCGGGTGTTCCCACCAGGCACCAGAAGACGTCATCATGCCAGACGAGACCATCCACGAGATCAGCAAGCTAGAACTGCTCAACACATGAGGAACAGGATTAACACGGAACTTCTCATCCGGCATCAAGCGCCTTTCAATGCTGCCATCCCTGCGATTCCAGAAGAAGCCCATCCTACAGAGGAACAGAACACAAACTCTCATAGCCAAAGCCATGTTCAATCGAACAATAACAATAACGATATTGTCTCATATTACATCACCTTTGACCCGACTCCTCTGAACAAGATCCCAAAGCCCGAGAAATTGGTAGAATCCAAGAAGAAAAGGCCAAAGAAGATCACTGGATGCCGACTTGCAGCATCCCATGATTTCCAACGCCGAGAGGAATAACTTAACTTATTACTATTCATCCTTGAAAAACTGTCCTAGTTCAGCCTTTCCCACTGCAAGCTCAAGCTCAAGCACACAAACTTTTTTACGTTGCAATTTGAAAGAAACCTCACTTTTGAATTGATTTGTCAGAGTTCATTTATAATGTACAACTATCTGCCTGCTTTTACTGTATATCCCTTGTGAAACTATTCCGTGAGATGGAAACATAAATATGATGAAATGTCTTGATACTTTCTCTGACGAGTCAATAAACTATTCATAAACTAAAAATTTGATACATTGAATTGAGTTTTAGTTCTCAAAAGTACGAGTAACGTTAAGACTTGGGTACTATTGCATAATGGAATTAAAATCAATGACTCTAATACTTGCCTTCCTTCTAGAAGGACATATTACCATGCATATCTGTACCAAATTGATTGTGATTAATAACTAATAAGACTTTGCCGAACACTCATCAATTCAATGATGAGTGAAAAAATGACTGTAGGGAAAACGAAGCTTTTAACCAACTTCATATTAAAGATTGCAATGAACAGGTTTGAATGGTTGAACTAGTAGTATTAGTCAAATTTTGTGTATTAGACAATATCAGCTTATGGGAAATTATCAAACGAGCTTTAAATATCATGATATTTAATGACCTCGATAATGCAACATCAGGTTTGGAACTTAGGGCAATATCTAAAAACCGAAAGTCAACAACTTGGCTTTAGTGTAGTGTGGAAAACACAAATGTTTGTCACGGTCTCAAAAATATACTTATTTCCCTTGAAGTCTACTTTAATATGAAACTTTGGCAGTGTAGTATGGATCAAAAGATCTTGAAAAAAATGAAAATTGAAGAAAATTATTTTAGTATTCTTTAGTATTTCGTCATGAATAAAGTGAGGTACCTAATTTATGGAAACGCTGTCTCATTTCAACTAGAATTTGAGTTTAAGGACTATGTGGATTTTAGCGCAAGCTTCAAAATTTACCATTAGATGGCGCCAAAACAGGGGCAAAGTCATGGGAGAATAGAGCGTAGATTTTTTTTAACTTGATGTGAACTTTAGTGGTTGAGACTAAAATGCCATTTTTCATCATATTTTCATCCTACTCGACCTTAGGAACAACCTCTATAAGAAAGAATATCGCCAAGTCATACTATTTGATCCTAAATTAAGGCCAAAGATTGCATCAAAATGTGAAAGACTAGTTTCTGCCGCTAGATGTCATTGAATGTCATTTCATTGGTACGTGGAATTGCTTAGAGCTCTATATTAGAAAGAGTACAATCATATCCAACGCCATCTAGTTCCTTCTGCTCGCAACTGTTCGCCGTTCCCAAAAGGATACACAGGTACCCTCTAAGCTGAACAAGTTTTCCAAATCATCAGACCAAGATAGCACCTTTTGAGAAACTAAAGGGCCTAGAACCCTAATGAAGGGGTCCAAAATGAACTATTAGTGTGTTTCAAATGATTCAAAGCTGAATTGCCTGTAAAATTAGGTTTAAAACCTAAAAGACTAAGAGAAAAATGAATATCTCACCCCTCATTGTGATCAATGCTTTTTCAGAGAAAACGTTCACAATCAGGGCTCCTACCATAAAAAATGTGTGAGACACTCGTGATCTTGCATATCAAGGGGTAGGTGGGCAAGTGTAAATAGCAGCCAGGGGTGAAGTCAAGAGAGGAAGAAAATTCCCTGCACTTTTTCTCAGCAATAACCATGACTGTGAAGCATAAGAGGGAAGAGAATTCAGCAGCCCTGCAATTTCATTTCCTATCACACTGTTGCCATCACCACTTGCATCAATATGTCCAAAGGGATAGATTTTCATTCTCGTACTGTCTTTTAAAGCTTTAAACCTAATTCTACAAGCGATTCAGATTTGAATCATTTGAAACACACTAATAGTTCATTTTGGACCCCTTCATTAAGGTTCTAGGCCCTTTAGTTTCTCAAATGGTGCTATCTTGGTCTGATAATTTGGAAAACTTGTTCAGCTTAGAGGGTACCTGTGCATCCTTTTGGGAACGGCGAGCAGTTGCGAGCAGAATGAACTAGATGGCGTTGGATATGATTGTACTCTTTCTAATATAGAGCTCTAGAATTGCTGTTCAAGATGTTCGACTTCCTCTGGACAGGCCTCATATTTTTCCATTGAAAGCCAAATTTTCTTTCTTTGCAAAGCTACTTGAAAACAAATTGGTAGTTTTTCGTAGGGTTTCTGAGCAAAAAAAAAAGCTCAAAATCATTTATTAAGTATGTGAATAAAAGAAATACTCTCCATGTTGGCAGACTTGTTTAAGAGAAAAGTTCTCGTTAAATTTTCAGTTTCCCTGCACATAATCGTTTGTGCAGGGCATCAAGAGCACTTCAGTGTTCTAGAGCGTCTCTACGTTCCATGTGGAACGAAAACTACCAGGGTAGCTGAATTAAGAAAGTAAGACAGAACATCAATTTGGTTGTATGAGTTACTATTGATTTAAATTGTGGAGAAAAGTGATCTATTTGGATATGAAGAGTATTCACGAATGCAATCGTTGGAAGCATGGCATATTCCCATCTTTTTCAATGTGGGCACTAGGTAATTTACAATCCTTTGTGATTAAACACGGAAATAACAATCCTCCATGTCTTTTAATATATTTTGGTAACCTTGAGCAATTCAGAGATATTTATTTTTGGTGAAAGTTTCATGTAAAATCAATAGATGACGTTACTAGCACTGCGTAGACGTTCCTTTCAAAACAATAAAGGTGCCATCTAGAGAACAAAAATGCTTGTTTTCTCTAATAATCTTCATTAAGATATATCATTTTGTTAGTCACACTATGATGAAAGTTTTAATCTACAAAGTATCAGGTTTTTTTTTAAAGTTTTTACTAGACTATTTCTTCCTTCTTTCCCTTGTAGTTATACCCTATGTATATCATGCTTGCTGATTAGAGTGGTGCTTACGATCTAAATATCTTTTGTCTCGCACTTTTTGATTATTTCTTGTTTTTTTCATCTCGCTTTCTTGGTAAAAGTTTTGTTTTTCCATCACCTTCAACCGGATTTTTAAAGCCTAATAAGTTTGGATCCAAGCTACAACTTGTAGCTACAAAATTATGAGCTACAAAATTTACCATTACCTAATCCTTTCATTGTCAATCGGCAGAAAATGCCTAGTAACGACACATTCTTTCAATAATCGCAAAGCAGTCACAATTATCGACTTCAAATGCAGACCTTGAAATTGGAAATCATAATCGGTTTCTTATTCAGTCTAAAGATCTGAAATTGAAGCTTGTTCCATTTTTTTTTTAAATCCCGTAAAAAACTGGCAAAACTGTTGTTTGCTAATACTTGTTTCTTTCATTAGTTACGAAGCAGCAATGATGATATTGATGACACATCAATTCGTTTGTGCACAAGCTTGGAAGAAAACCGAAAGTTCAAACAAAAATGGTACTGCATAATACACACGGATTTGACTGAACAACAGGGATGTAAAACTGGTAAGATCTCGTCGGCTTTGTACTTTTTGCCAAAAGTTACGCTATTACTGGACTTTCTTGAAACAAAATGTACCATTATGTAACTAACTGAACAGTACAAGTCAGGAAACGAAATGAAGAGTGAGTTAAGTGTGGCTGATGAAACGTTTCATACGCCTTGGGTCCAGTTGAAACCAGATATTTCCACTTCACCATAGTCCTCTTCTGCTTTGCTCCGGATTTGGGGCCACTGTTAAGCCTACGCTTGTCTGGTAGAACGGAATCTCTCGTTCCCTCAACGCAGCAGGCACGCGCACCACTCAAAAAAGGACCAAAAAACGTCGTAGAACTAGATAGATGGGAATCGAAAATGTGAATCAAACCAACGATTGCAAGCTTTGTTGTTGTGAAATTAAACTTATCGTTCATGACGTTTGTAGGACATAATTCAAGGATTTCTTACATTCAAGGGTCATTCCCTGGAATAAAAAAAAACGTTGATTTTGTGTTATAGCTACAACACCGCCCATTCTAGAAAAAAAGTAACTCTGTGCTAGGAAAAGCGAGCGCGAGGATTTATATCGGCGACAACAGCGCCCTCTGCGGGTACACCATATTACAAGACTTCTCCCGAATATATCCCATCAGTACCTCTTTCAGTTTGAAGAGAGCACATACAATTGTTCATTTAAGCAACATTTAAAATTACTCAACAAGTGACAACCTTTCTTAAAAGATGGCTAACGTCAACTTATTGTGGGACAAATCGTTCACCTATTATAATCAGTGGGACAATCCTTACTTCCCCGCCAATAACTATGCCTACTACAGTGACATTCCATCTTCGAATCAATCGCAAGCAGATACAAGCTCAATGTATAATAATTACGACAGTTTGGCTTATGATCGTCGCAACGATTTCACCCAAGAACCGCAACAGAACCATTTGGAAGATGAAGAGGCTCCACCAACCTACAACGATTTTTTGCACGGCATAAAAACCCGACAGAGCTACAACCGAGTGTCATCGAACGATTCCTCCTTCTATAACTCTCATTACGGCCATGAGAGTAATTGCTCTCTCTGCCCTCCCAAACCCGTCATCCCAGGGCGATCCCTCTCCGATTATGGAGGACCCACTTTTAAGATGGATCCAAACCAAGAGAGGCTAGTTCCCAATCGACCCAACAGCAGTTTAACAACACCTATTGGTTCTTACGAGTCGGTGACCCCTCCTCCGGAATATTACAGGACGGATTCACAGTTCTCGAATCAACAATATCATCACCAAAGTCAACAATATCTAGCTCCTCCTCCAACTATGGGCTCCCATTACGAAGACCAAAGAAGTATATGGTCGCAAATGGAAAGTCTTGGAGTCACTCCTGAGCCATCACCACAACCATCGGAAGAGGATATGCTGGATCAAATTCTGACCGATCTTGAAGACATGGAATTTGGAAAATACCGATCATCTTGACCGAAAAGGGTCGCATGAAATGTTTTTTCGATGCGCGCTATTGATTTGTGAAGTTTCGCATCACAATAAAATTAACCATTACGTTGTCATATTCACAGTATAACACCATTTTCAAACTTGAATAAATATGATCTCATTCAGAGCTTGAACTTACAAAAAATATTATTTGATTATTTAAATAAATTACAGGGAATTGCATTCCTTATAGCAATGGAAGGATTGTAGGTAATAGAAAATGCGCAACCAACCCAAAAAAAGGAAAACACCTCGCATCAACGCAAATCACTTGAAGAATTTTGAGTTTTTAACTGCACATTGAAGTAAATTCAATGTCAAAAAGGCGTAGTATTTACCATTAGTAAAATGTCATTAAAACCAACGTTTCATACAATTTAAAGAGCTTTTGTAATGAAAAAGGAAGGATCATTTCGTCATTGGGAGGGAACTAGAAAAATATTGATTTAACGTTCAAAACATAATTTCAGAAATACGAAGACTTTAAAGATAGCATTGCAAATCACTTCACGATTCAATCGACAAAAGATCTTGGTCAACAATTTGCCATACTGGACTAACGAATCAAATTGACACAAAATCAATCTGCATGCTTAATAATTGAATACTTGTGCCTAATGCCCAAATACTATGCAATTTTTGACACTGGAACATTGGAGCACCAGGCTCTAATTCTACTTGAGACCAGTTTAACCGGTGAAAAAAGTTCGAGTTATCGGAACATGAACACTTGATTTATCCAAAGAACAACCTGTGCTTTGTCACCGTAAATGTACCTTCCGTTATGTCCAATAAAATTGTTTTCTGTGTGAAATTCTTTCTCAAATTTGTGATCAATTTAGAAGATTTTTGATCCATGAACATGACTCCGCCATGACAGTAAAAATCTAGATTTTTCTAGAAACGTTCCCCCCTTCCTTCTGTAAAAAGGGAGGGAAATAGCTTCCTCGAGTACCTTCCCCAGGATGGGAATGAAGAAACTCGCCCCAGAGTTTGGCACCATACCAGCTAGGTGAGGGCAATGTCGTACTTTGTTGCGCACTATGCAGTACATCTCACTCACACACGCGAGTCATCCTGTCTCGTACTACTACGAGTCGTCCACGACCCCAAGGTCCAAAAACATGGTGCAAGTGTCCCAGCAAAACGTTTTCGTAACATGAGAATTCGACAACACCGGGAGGTAAGTCAGGGAACAAGGGTATTGCGTATATTCTTCCACTAGAGAGGGGCCGGCTCAATCAGCAGAAAGAGCCCTTTGAAAGGAACAACGCGAGAAACCAACCAATGCGAGGAGAATCCCAGAAACGGGCACGCCTTGAGTGTCACACATGCACATGCTGAACTGTTGTTAAAACCCCAACACATCATGGAACTTGGATCATTCAAAACAATCACATCAAGAGTACAAGACGAAAATAACTCGAACAAACATGGTTAGAATAAAGTCTCATCAAATAAGACTAAGACGAAACGACTTCAATTCAAGAAAGAATCGAGCATCGTCCTACCAAGATTATTACAAGACCTTTTTGCACAACCAAGACACAAAAACAGAAGAGTATTGTTGCGCCGCTTGCGAAGAAACCAAATTCCAAACGTGTTCCACGGACAGCGAAATGGAAGATTTAGATGACATCGGTCTTCCAATGGAGGAAGCCAGGTATCAATCCCTAAATTCAGAGCCTGGATGCCACTGCCATGATTGCGAGAAACAATGCTCCATGTGGTCAAATAATTCTTCAGCCATTTCATTATCAAGCGGTGGATCAACTAGTGACGTTCCTTGCCTCAGAGATCCGAACTCAAAGGTAACTGATCAAATAACCTATTGTTGGAGCGAAAGTGGGGAAGAAGTGAAGCCAACTTGGAACTGCTTGGGGGAAGAAACCAATGAGAAATCCGTCAGCCTCCCAATACAACCGGTACCAAAGTATTCCGAAGTCAAGCCCCAAATTCTCACCAGTGACCAAAAGCCTTTTAAAAACGCTCCAAATATCCACCAAGGACCAGAAGAGAATCACGCTTTTCATCCAATGGATCCTAAACCAGAGCCTGCCAAACACGTGAATAATGACGAGTGTGATGTCGAACCAGCAGACATTGTCTCAGTATCGTCTGATAGCCTCGACAATTTGAAGAGTGAAGAAGAGAACATGTCTGATCAAGAGGTTCCTCAAACCCAAGCAGCTTCTCAGGTTCTCAAGCCTAAAAATACCGACAACAAAACCGTTCAAGAATTGTATGATGAAATCCCAGTCTCATCAGGAATATCCTTGGCTGGAGATTTAGAGCCTCTGACTGTGAGCGATTTTGAAGACGAAAGGGATTCGAACCAAAGTATTGATGATATCCTAAATTGGATATTGAAGTCCGAGTACGGTATAGAACAAACGGAAAACAAATGCCCAGATTTCAAGGAAAACGTTGAGAATGTTGAAGACAACTGGTCTCAAGAGGACATTGAGGAGACCCTTCGATGGTTAAGTAAAAAGAGCTTCAATCCACCAGTGGAACAAACCATATTAGAAATTCCCAAGGAAGATGATGAATACTTACAGAAGAGGAACAAGACTGAGGATGAAGAGAATACGGTGGCAACTCGATTAGAGGTCGCCGCCTCAACACCCAAAGAAGATACCGATATTCTATGCAATGATTCTCGATCTACGACCCTTGATCAAAATAAGCCAAAGCCCCGGCATAGAATCAAGAAAAGATCCAAACAGCCCATCCGAAATATTGCCAAGCGAAGGAGATTATGTTTTTAATGTGTCATTCATTCATTTATAAGAAGTCAGGATTTGTAACATTATCTATTTATTCGTGTCAATTGACCTCTGTTCTGTTTGTGTTAGCAATTATAGAGTAAATATAAGGTTCTCAATCTATTCACTTGCCTAAAAGTCCTCAAAGACACTCATTGAGTAAACACCGGTCATCTGAAAAACAAGTTATCTAGGGCGTCTTTCCACTCAGGATAGTCATTCATAATCATGACTTTATCCAAGTCAGTCGTACTATTGTCGTTCTTCCTGGTTTTTGGGCATCCAGTTTCGGCCCAGGTAAGATATTTGAGGGGGATTTAAGTAGATAACGTTTAGTAGTTTAGTTCTACCGACAATTAAGGAGGAAAATCTAAATCCATCTCAAAAAGGCAAGATAACAATGATACAAAGAATGAAGACTTGAAGTCCATTTAATCATGCAGGATCAATGGACAGTCTCTGAGGTTGACGAACTCAAGCTCCTTCTCAGAGCTTTCCTTGAGGAGGATGTGGATCGAGCTCCTGGATGTCTTCGTTTGGCTTTCCACGATTGTGTTGGTAATTGCTTAGAAATGAACCCCCATATTTAGAACGAAAACTAAGCTAGTTCTCACAGGTTATTGCGATGGTTGTCTGAATTTCGGAAATCCGGCTAATGGCGGCTTGGAAGATATTTATGCCGAAATCAACGACTTCTACAACAACGTGATGCCTTTGAACGGGAAAACAATGAGCAGAGCAGACTTTTTCAACCTTGCTGGGATTGTGGCCGTGGACACAACTGTTGACTACAACAACATCAGTTGCGACGAAGGGGGTGATCCCGATTGTATCACCATGCCAAAGGTAAGTAACGAGGGGACTTGATTGAAGGGTCTGTTTAAGGTATGAAATGAGCAAGATCGGTTGACTTTTGCAGCCACCTCTTCGGTACCTTATGGGTCGAAAGGATTGTGCCACTTCTCCAGATACCGAAGACAATCACGAGTTTCCACAAGGTTTCCATAATCATGCTGAAGTCATGGATACCATGAAAAGGATTTTTAATCTGAATACAAGACAAACCGTGGCCATCTTGGGCGCACATACCCTTGGTGAGATGACACGAGCTGGATCTGGATTCGATGGAAGTTGGAAAGCCCAGGTTAGAAAAGAGATGCGCAAACAGTATTTTGCAACATTGGAAAACATATTCGTCCGTTAAATTCCAGAGTGATCATAAGTATAAATTCGATAACCGGTACTACAAGTTCCTTTTGGATGACAACATCGAATGGACTCACAGAGATGCGAATGAAGGCCGATCTCCTGAAGAAAGGTGGCAATGGACGGGAAAAACAAACGGAGAAGAGGTTAGAAACACTTCAATTGATCATACGAGGTCATGTTTGGTTTAGAAAATTGCATTCATGTTTATCGATTGCCTTGCAGATTGCGAACATGTTGGATGCAGATATCGATCTTGTCAAGCTCTTGGACATTGAGGACGAGTACGTGACATCATGTCAATCAGTTTTAGATAATCTTCAAAATTTACCTGAATGTTTCACTTTCAGAGGAGGTCACAGCACTTGCAACTTTGAGGATTGTCCGGAGGCCCCAACCAAGAGTATTGTTCAAGAGTATGCTGACAATGAGGCCGTTTGGGTTCAGGATTTCGCCGATGCTTTCGAGCAAATGACATCCACCGTTCCGGATCCCGATGTTTTGGCTCCACCGATAGCTTAATTTTAACTTAATAAAGGCTCACTCACAAATGCACCACTATGCAGATTCTCTGAATCCAGTTTTTGCCCAGTCACGAAGGTCCAATGGAATGCCTGGGACTTTGTCCACCACCTTTGTTAGATCCGTGTCCATAATATCCAGCATGTAATCTTTGTATTCGTTCTGTACTTTGGCTCCTCGGTCTAAAGGCCGGATAATCTCGAGATGAATGAGGTTCTCCCAACTCTTCATTATGACGGAACGATCAAAATTTAACATGGAACATTTTTTGTTCACAAAGCTCTTGAATTCGTGAAAGACCATCTCGAAATTGACATGTCGGTCCATTTTGTTGGCAGCCGTGTTTTTCACGGCCACAGCCAAAGCCAGATCAAGGACAGTCAAACCAAGTAAGAGTTCCTCGTCAAAATTGGGCTGCCAAAGTTTCGCCGCCATTTCCACATGCTCAGGGCCAAAAGGGGCCCCATTTGGGTCCGCGGAACATTGGAACAGAGCATCATGTAACACGCACTTGAGATGACTGATGGATGAATCAATGTCATAGATTTGATTCAAGACTTTCCTTCCCGGTGCATTTGAATCCAGGAAGTTGTCCTTCAGGAGTCTTTTCCAGGATTTGTCAGGATTGCCAATTTGGGGTGAGAGAAAATGCTGGAAGTACTCCAAGTACCCGTTTAAAGACGTTGGATTGTTGAGATGAATGGATCGATGGCAAAACCTGGATTTGACTCGCTTTTCCATCATCTCCACGACATCGATTCTTGGAGTGAGTCCAATGATAATCATGGGCACACCCCGAGATTGAGCCATGTCAAATAGGTTGTACAGCAATGTTTGGTTATGGTGCTCGCAAAAGAGATCAAACTGATCCAAGACAAACACGACTGGCTTCGACGACTTCTGATCTCCGGCTTTGAGGCTGGCCAATAAAAATTCCAAATGGTCGGCGAAAGAACCGAATACCTTCAAAACAAACACGTGATCATTTAATATGAATGATTCTCAATTTGATCAAAGATGAAGCAAGTGAAAAGCCGTAGAAGATTCCTGGGAAAAAGCACAAGAAAGTTATCTCAAAGTACTTACTTTGTCTCCAACCACGTTGTCAAGGTGAAGTTGTCGAGTGATCTCTTTCAAGGCCAACCGATCATCCACTTGAAGCCAACCACTAAGTCGAACCACCAAGACGTCGTCTTCGGAGACATTGCTCTTGGCTCTTTCTTTGGTCACATCAGTCAATACCTGATTCAAAAACGCGGTCTTACCCACACCCACGCCTCCCATAATCAAGACCGAATTGGATTCTCCACCATTTAGCGTTCTTAGAATCAGATCTAGATGACGAAGATGAACGTTATTCTAAGACCTTGCCGATTGATTCATGGTCTCTTCAAATGTAAGCAAATGAATGGTCTGGCAAGTGTAGCCCTTTTGTCAACGGGTTTGTAGAAGATGCTTAGAAAGTTTCTGATCGCTTTGGAAAACTTATTCAGAAAATCAAAAATCGTCAAAGGTATCCCTGACGGGTGTAAAGGCGCCTGTCATAATTATTTTTTTCAAACCTTCTTCAACTTCAGTTGAGCTGGCACCTTTTATTAAATCATAGTTCATGCTAATTGAACCATTTGATGATCAATTTTTATATTTAGATTCTTTCCAAGAAAGGGTTTACTTTCCTGATATATGAGGTGTATGCTATATGCTTTTATATATCCAGTATTTAATATAACCAAGAGGACTTACATGTCGAAACTCTTTTTTAACAACTGGAAACAACTCGAAAACAACTGGATTTTGAAAAAATATTTCAAGCTTTTGTCTGTTAGCAGACTGTTGACAGCAATGATGGGAAAAACCAACCATCAATCACTTTTACGATAGGTTGCTCGGTTACGTATGCCAATAAGCCTCCCGATTTTATCATTTTCTGTGCAGGTTATTAGAAGGAGATGGCTTTCTTCTATTAGGGGCGCAATACTAAGGGAAACTGGCTACTTAGTATTGCAAAATATTGTGCAATGTAAGGGGAACTGGTCAAGTTAAAGCCAGCTAACTCGTGTGAGAAAGATGGAAAGATCAATCTTGCCATCGCTAGCTATCAGACTTTTCTTCACAACCCAAGATTTGACAGAGTCATCAAATCGTGAAAAAAGCGTCAATATCATTTTCAAATTTGAACTCTTCTGGGCACTATTTGTTTCCGAAATCGCAAACGTAGGTTGCTTTGAAGTCATCTCAACATTTGCGAGTGTTCTAAAGAACATCATGCATAAAGCTTCTGTAATCATGTATGGACTGTTTCCCGCGGTAGAAAGTGTGAGTCAGCTGTCATTTACAATCACCTGAAAAGTTTTCTGAAATGCACCTACGCCGAAAGGAAAAGTAGATCCATTTTGACAATGCAGCGCTCTGCATTTCTGAGCGCCGAGATGTGATGTTCTGAACATAAAACAGCGCTAAAAACATCTACATTCCGTTTATTTGCAAGGGCATTCTTGTAATGTTCCTCCTCTAAAGTGACTTAAACAGAATAATGAAATACTTTGGTTTATATTTAAACGCAAATAATCTATTGGAAAAAACAAAAGACAAAAATGGTCATGCAATGTGGTAGAACCTATCTTAAAAGGTTTAATTGGGCCAAACTTTTAATTGATCCGATGTTGATCCGTTATGTAATCAGAAGTTATTTATTTATAGGGCACATCCCTGATAATGGTTGTTCCATGAAGAATTATGAGTTCCTACCTGTGTTTTGGAAGCCAATGGGATATTTTGGGGTTATCTTTTACTTGAACGGACCTAGAAAGCGCACGCGTCCAGCGTTTGCTTTGCAAAAGGGACACCTACTGTAGTATGGTTAGCCAAGGAGGAAGTTAAGTTAATGGGTTAGGTTTAAAAAGTTTGACTGTTAAAGGTTGACAAATCACGTTAGAAATCTCAAAAGTTCTCAAAAAATGGAGTAAAAACGATACAAAATGCAAAGGTGCTAAGAATGTCTCGAAGAATCACGATTTTAATGGCGCCAAAAATGAAGAGAACCCAATACCGAGTCAACCGTATTTATTGTCCCATGCCAAACAAATAATTACGTAAACACAACAATGGCGCACCAATGATGAAGAAATAGCAGTTAAAGGAATATCCTTAAGTATAGCTATAGCAAGTCTAAGTGAAATTGATTGACTTAATTAGAAACTATGATCTTGTATTCAGTGGTTACTCTCCCACTCAAATTACGCACGCTTTTTTCTAAAAAATCATCCTAGCTTTGACCACACATTATAAAGCTTAAGAGTGACTGAACTTTTTAGACATAAACAAAATCTTTCGTAAATACCTTTACTTTTCCTATGCAACCAACTACTAATTTGTGTGCGTTGCATCACCCTCCAAGACGTGGGGGGACCGTTCGTTCGAAGTTGACAGCATTTGAAGTTGAGAACTGCATTTTGAGTCAGTGGCAGCTGACTCACACCTTCTACCGCGGGAAACAGTCCATAGTAATCATGCACGGCTTCTAATTTGGATTGTAATAATTCAGCTTAGAGCCAAATGAACCCAAGTCTTCAAAACTATCACGAGAGAGCAATGACTTATCCTGTTGACACTCACCTTGGAGATGATTGCGTTCTTCGCGGAATCCCAAAAACGATTTGTCTTCGAGTTCCTCCAAAAGTTGCGTGGCGATCTTTTGAGGAGAAATCCATTCCTCATTGGGACGCATTCGCTTTCGAGGAGATCCCACGGGCATCTCTAAACCCGTAACCGCAGCTTGGAGTTGGATATCTGATGAAATCCACCGATAAATGGAAGAAATCTGGCCAAATTCTGCGATTTCTTTTCCGGAACTTAAATGGCGGGAAAGTGAAGCGAGATCAGTGTTGCGTGATATTATGAAAAATAATATTCCAAAGGAACTAAGTTTAAAACAAGAGGACTTGGCCAAGTTTAAGAATTTGTAAGTCAAGGCTGTACTGACAAATGAGAGTAATTGAATAATGAAGAAAAAATATTCCTTTAAATATTCTAAGATGCATCTTTCGTTTCTTTCTTCATGCAATACCGCTTTCGGTTTTGGTAGACGTGGTCAAAACAAAATTTCATGCTACCGGCCAAAGTTTCTGTTAAATTTAGGAAAAAAATACCTGCTACCATTGTCAATTACCATTGTCAATAGTGTTATTTAAGAATATTAACTTCTTAATATTTGCACAAATCACTTTTGCTCCAAATGGCTTGAATACTGATAATTCGCAAAGTTGGCTTGGCTATAAATATCAAAAGGTGACCAAACCAAGGAGAAAATTAAAGAAAGAAAAGGGCTTGGAGAGAGGAAAAGATTTGGGTTTGAAAAAAAATTAAAGATATCTGTGAAAAAAATGAGCACTCGTGAAATGTGTGCTTCCATCTACTTCATTATTGTCAAGGCTACATTGAAGCTGTAAGCTAAACCGACAAAAATGGTACTTGCCTTACTTTTAGGCCTTAACATCTAGACTCAAAAAAAATTTCTAAATAACTGAAGGATATGTTTTTCCCTAAGCACCTTCAAGGAGTTGATGAGCTTCGTTTTGCTTTTTCAGAAACATCGACATTAAGAGCGATGGTGAAAAATAAGGTTTTAGTTAGACAATTTAAACGACAGATTCAACAAAAGCAATTAAACAAGAGTAAGAAACACCCTGGCCGTTTTTGTCAGGATTTCAGTGTTGCCATTTTATCGGAAAGGCTTTATTATTATCAACTCTATCTTCCTCGAAATAACGCGCCAACACCAAAGCACTTCAATTACCTGAACTCTCTCGCTAAAAGTTACCAGTTCGTTTCATTTTTTTGTCCCAAATTCTTTATTGGTTGAATATTTTTTTGGTTTCAGAACGGATTTGGCCCAAAATGAGAGTTCTTTTTGGAACCTCTTGTTTGAAAGCTTGTTATTGTTTGGGCAAGCGCTCCAGTGATTTCCGACAAAGAACAGTTTTGAAAAATGCCTCAAAATTGTGCGGCTTCAGATTGTGCCAAGTTCCATTACAAATTCCGTCGAAGCTTTCACAAATTCCCCAAAGATGAAGAATTACGCCAGAAATGGCTTCAAGCCATGCGTCGACCTGATTTGGAGGTGATTTCTGAGGACAAACTCTATCATTTCCAGTTCAGTTTTGTGATCATCCCTTTTATTATCTTTTTTAGGTGACCAAGTACACGAATATTTGCCACGTTCATTTCCATCTCGATGACATCTACTTGAACACGGATCGGATCCAATTGCATGCCAAGGCTGTTCCAGCCCGGTTCCATTTCCCGGAAACCGGATGGATCATCACATGGGACAAAGACAACCAATGTGCAATTTCTGACGAGAAATTTGAAAGTCTTAAAGGATCCACCGAGGTACTACATTATAAGCGAGGATTGGTTGGCCGAAAGGGTTATTTTTTTTAAATCAGAAATCGAATTTTTGCCCATAATACAAGGCGTTTCACTTCAAATCGAGAAACGAAAAACGTCAAGCCACATGTTGTGGCTTTAACTAATGTAATTGGTAACATATTACATCTAAAATATATTTTCAAATTATTTCATCTCTTGAAACAAGGTTACTGACGCTGTTTATTCTCTCACACCTCAAAGTTTTCTCAATTTCCCACACAAATGGTTCAGTGACTAATTTGAGACCCGGATGCCTTTCTTCTTCGAATGGGGTCAATTTCATAGACGAGGTAAAAATACCGAAATCATGGACAATCAGCGCTGGGGCCTCCCTCCCAGTTTTTTCCGCCTGTCTTAGCTTGGAAAAAGTGCGAGCGGTTCAGTTAAAGAGTGATTAATCACACTTGTATTAAACCTATCATCAAAATGAGTACAGAATTGACTAGGGTAGAGACATGTGTTAGTCATCAAACAATCATTGATATAATTGGCTGACGAAATGCTAGACATTTTGGGATCGAAAATGGTCGTCTTCAGTTCATGACTTCTTATTAGTGATGGCAAATGGATGTATGCCGTGCTTCTGCCAACAGACAAAAATGTTCTTAGAGAGTGGCAAGCTTCATGCAGAAAATTGTAGACCTTCTCCAAATCATCAACTAAACTTTTTGAGTCCTGACCATTCCTTCCTCAAATTTTGGATCATCATTATAGGATGAAATACTGGCTTTTGTACCAAGCTTTTTAAGAGGAGCAATGGAAATGATGAAAAAGAGCAGACCTAAAATGGAACTTTGTGGAATGCCACTCAAAAATCCTTCAGCCTTAGGATCTGCTTCCTTTCACTAATGAAGCTTTCAATCCCACTCTGGACCTTACCCTGCCTCCCACTGTTTGAGTTGATGAAGCAAGACCACGAATAATCCACCAAATATTGGTATTGTCAAGATAAACTATATCAATTTGCTAATGACTTCAAGCCTGCCAAATGCTAATGACATGTTCTAAATAGTCAATCAATTGGATGATTGTACTAAAATGTGCTCGAAATCTGTGGTGTTCTGAGGGAAATGATATCAGAGACTTCCAAATATAATCTACAAGCATAGACTTCATGATCTTCTCAAAAAAAAATTGCAAACTGCAGGCCAGGGAAATGTGCTTGTAATTACAAGGGAAAACATATCTGTGCTTAAAAAGTGCAACAACATGAGCTAACTTTTGTGAGGAGAGAAATTTGCCCTGATCCAGGTTTCAAAAGATTAAGTAGGAGAAAAAAGGAACAAGAATCTGTCAAATGGCAAGAAGTGACAAATTCATCCAAAGCTAAAATTTGCCATCCCTGTTTCTGAAAAGCTTTGTGCGCCCAACTCTCTTCAAAAAACGGAAGCGGACGTGTCCCAAAACAAACGTCTGATGTCGCGTATGCACGAATCATTGACTACTTTTTTGAATATTTGGAAAGTGTTCAGGTCCTTAACAATATGTCAAAGATTCCATATGACATCCTTCACATTTTCTACACAACTTATATGAAGAGGACATCATAGTCAAAAATGCATCCATTCTCAAACCTATTTTGTGAGATATTTTATGCAAAAATGACGTATAGCTGAAGATCATCGCATTTAAGTCTAACAGTATCAACGTTTTGTCGTCAATCATTGACCTCTAAAAACAGAGGGGTGAGTGGTAATTTTTGAGGGTCGAGCTAACTTCACTGCCATCATGAACAAGGTCATCTACAGGGTGTACCACTTGAAAACGGGACTTGAAAATATACTTAAGGTAAAATGTATTTTTCTTAGAAACACCGTTTCAATGAAATTCACCTAGTGGAAACAAGCTTATGCTTCTTTTAATCCTCTCCCACTTCCAAAATGAGTCTTTGGGGGGCAAGATTATTTTGATATTAGTCATTGGCAGTAAATGTTGCTCCCTTCTTCTTGGGAGCTCAAGTGGAGCTCTTATCCACTTTCCAATTTCAATGGCTTCCAAGAGAAAGAAAATTGTAAGCTGCAGATTTCAAGTTGCTAAATACAGTTTTCTGCCATTTTTTTTCTAGCTTGACAAATTAAATCAAAGATTTAAACTCAAAGAGGCAAAAAAATGGACAAATGCAAGTGACATCAGTATTGCTTTCCTCTCAAATTCTAAGCATTCAAGTTAGTGCCATTTCATTTGCTATTTTAAGGTTTCCAGCCATTGTTTAAGTCATTTTGAATGTTTTCAAAGTCTTTGAAGGCTTCGTTTTTTCGCCATTAATCTTCAACCCTTGACAGTTGGTAATAAAAGCCAATTTTAGGACCTTCATTGCAATATTGACAGCTATATGGACAGATAACAGGCACCGGCAGAGAGTAGAGAGCTAGAAAGAGTATCATAATGCAGAAGTTATTCCATTGGTATATTTTAGGGCATTTTCATTTACTTTAGTCATTTTCATATGGCACACCCTGCAGAAGCACTTTCCGAGCTCCCTCCATGAGAAGTGACTCTCTCTTGTTCATCGTGATCAGAAAAATTGAAATCATAAATGTATGTGTGTGCATACACCTGGCTCGCAACTGCTTGATGCTAATATTTCCTGTCGCACCCTAGAATTATGCATCTCCTTGACTTGAAAGTATCAGAAGGCCAAAAAGCTGGATCTTATGAGACATGAGATATAAATCACGCAGTATTGGTAACATTAAAGGCCAACTCCTGCAAAAAAATGATCAAAACTGGGTGTGGAGTACTTGCAATTTGACAAAAATAATGGCATGCCTATTCTTCAAGTCAATGATTTGTCGCACAATTTACGAGAATACAGTCGGACCCAAATCAGCTATAACATTGGCTTGTTTTAGATCCCAAAATGCTCAACATTTCACCAACCGATTTTGAGGATGATTGTTTGATGACTTACGTATGTCTCTATCCTTGTCAAATCTTTACTCATTTTGATAATAGGTTGGACACAAGTGTGATTCATCACTTTTTATCTGAACCACTCGCACTTTGGCAAATATGGCTAAATGGATAAATAAAAAATTGTAACTTAGCCAAAAAGATAGTGATCGTCTGGAAAAAATCCTTACCATTCTTGGTTGTATTTGGTTTCAGAAGCCAAAAAATTAAACCAAAGTGTTTTTCTTAATTGCGGCAAACTATTGGGACGAAAGGGCTTTTGGTGTATGAACATTCATTGATGATCCATGAATCAAAGAACATTTTACTTTACAATCAGTTTGAAGTTTGAACTGTTAGATTGCATTAGCCAAGGATGGCTCAAGCCAGGATTGTTCTTTCAAAAAACACACTAGGTCCGATTAGTCAAGGATGGCTCAAGCCAGGATTACTTTCAAAATACACACTGGGTCCGATTAGTCAGGAGTATTTATACTATTATATAGGTTATCCCTGGATTAGTACAATGAAAATTAAACGGAACAATATATTTGTTGTAAAAACCTCACATTTTAGTACAATGATCGGAACCCAGTGTGTATTTTTGAAATTCGTCCTGAAGTACAGTGGTCCCTGGATTAGTACAATGGAAATTCAACGGAACAATATATTTGTTGCAAACACCTCACATTTTAGTACAGTGGTTCCTGCATTAGCTTGCTTTTACATGACATTTTCTCATTCTTAATGAGGCAACCATGATGTTTGACGTTTTGAGTTATCAATAACTATCGGTTTATAACTAAAGCCAAATGACTTGATTGTGATTGAGTTATCAATATTTTGGAATTAAAATTGAGCAAAGGAATGAAACTTAAAGATTGAATTCCAAATTTGAATATACAGGAGGTTTAAAAGCGTTTCAAAAATGACTAAAATGACAAAAAGGGTCATTGGCTGATCTTGCCAATTCCAGCCTCCAGATCCGGCTTTGGCAGGTTTGCCCGGCATGGAACACTTACTACCTGAACCAGATTTACCCAAGAAACTTCAATTTTCTGGTCCCATGCCACCATTGGCTGGGGACGAAAAATCTTTGAACAAGAAATCTTCCAAGAAGAAGATCAAATCAACGGAGAGCTCTGGTCTCAGTCGAGCCTCCAATCGGCCTGCCCGTAAAAGAGCCAAGGTATGATTGTCCCATATGTTAAATCTTGAGCACGCAATGATTGATAAGTTTTGGAACTTGGTTTGATTTCAGCCGCAAAGATTTGAAGACCAGGTCTTGGATAGCGATGAAATGGAGGAGGTCTCTTCGGAAGAGGAATATCTTTCGTTGCCCAAACTCGAAATCAACGCGGATAGTGAGGAAGAGGAGGGTCTTTTTGATGAAAGTGTTTCCAACGTAGAAGGAGATGAACATGGAGAGGAGGATGAATGGGATGAGGATGAAATAACGGAACCGAAGAGACCTCGTCCAAAAGTAGGGCGAAAAAGAAAGCTCGATCATTTTGATGACATGTCGGTTGAAAAGGATTTGAGCGCAGATGAGATGAAACACGATGCAGGAGCGAAAGAACAAGAATCACAAGCAATCAAGGTAATCTTTACTTTCATTTGTCCAGGTTATATACAGTATATTTGATGCATCAATAACTTCACAATCATAACTGTTTGATATTGTTACAGCCTGCTTTGATGCCGTCTTTATGGGATTGGACATCAGTGTTTGAAAATGAAAAGTATGTAATTCATAAAGGTGTGCTTTTAAATTGATTAAATCTATGTGCGATGGTTCTCCTTCTTCTATTCGGTCTATATTTTAGAATAAAATTCTTTGTATTTTTCAGGAATGACCAGGTGCTGGTACTTTCTATAGCGGTCCAGAATTTTTTTAGCTTCCGTTTTATCATCCAATTTCAGTGTCCAAACTTCTCGAAATGCCTTCCAACAGTAAATAGGCTCTAGAACAATTTGTTCCTTTATTTTTGAAGCTGAAGCTAAATTTGCATCATTTGTAGCTAGAGGTGAAATTAAATCATTTGCAGCTGATGGTGAATTAGAATCATTTTTAGCTGATGGTGAATTAGAATCATTTGTAGCTGATGGTGAATTTGCATCATTTGTAGCTAGAAGTGAAATTGAATCATTTGTAGCTGATGGTGAATTAGAATTATTTGTAGCTGATGGTGAATTCGAATCATTTGTAGCTGATGGTGAATTTGAATCATTTGTAGCTGATGGTGAATTTGAATCATTTGTAGCTGATGGTGAATTTGAATCATTTGTAGCTGATGGTGAATTTGAATCATTTGTAGCTGATGGTGAATTTGAATCATTTGTCGGTGAATCTGAATTATTTAGTTGATTTGGAAAAAAGTTTTGAAGCTTCCTACGAACCATAAAGTTGATGAACAGTCTCTTTGATCTAAAAACCATAAGCACTGATAAGAAAATTACTATTATAATCAAGGGGGAAAATATCATCCAATCCAAGCTTATGAACAACGTAATATTTGAGTTGAAAACAAAAAAGAAAGTGAAGTAGTTCAGCTGATTGCATAAAATGGAAATTGTGTCGGGCATTATAAATCGTTTTTCTCCTATCACCATTTTGAAGGCTTCCTTCACGTAATTACTTGGAAAGGAATAATCGCTTCTAAGGACAAAGCATAAACTATCCATGAATATGACAAATGTCAAAACCAACCAAAATAATATGTCAACGACGACGATTGACCAACAGGGAAACCCATGCTTTGTAATTAGATTGGAAAGACTGATTGCTGTTAAAGTTAATGAACCCAAAAATGCTATAAGCAAAAGAATACAAATCAAGAGAAGGCGCCCTTCATTCCAATCAGGTGAATTTGAGTTGGCTCGGTCTACCATGCCAAAAAACAAGGTGAGGGTCAATGCCAAACAAATCAATCCAAATCCAATGACGACACTTTCAGATTGAAAAAAAGAAAAAGAGTATGAGAAGAAAAGTACCCACAAATAAACACATATTATTGTAGGTAAGATCGGGAATACCCCAAAACATATCGTTCTTGATTGGTTCTTTTGTACGCAGTCTTTCCCGAATAACCTCCATATTAGGTCGGGATACTCGCTGAATACACAATATTTGGTCCATGGGCATGTCTTGCCGTGAGCAGTCTTCATTGATTGGTAAATTTTGTCAGATTGATCAGATTCCACACATTTTTGACACTCGTGGCATGGACAAAAGTACTCAGCAGACAACGGTTCAAAATCTTGGGCCAAAACTCTGTGGCACCATTGACATTCTGCTTTCCAATTATTGGGTACTTTTTTGCGATCGAAGTCTTTCAAGACTGTTTTTTTGGTCAAATGTAAAATTTCCATCACCTTCTTTTTGCGCTCTTCTTTTGTTGATTTTGGACTATAGGCATGTTCCATGGATAACGAAGTTGGTGAAAGGGTAAATCCCAGACGGTCGAGAATTCTCTTCAATTCAAGCTCATGCAGATTTTCCTTTAAACGGAAGCTTTGCAAGATTCGTTCGTATTCCTCAAACTTTTTCTCTTTCTCCTCAGAACACAGGGCTTTTAACAATGCCTGTGTATTAAGGTTTTTGTCTCCAAGACGTAACCACTCCAGAATTTTGTTCATTTCACATTCTTGGGATTCAACATCGGTAATCGAAGATTGAAACAGTTCATCAAGTTCATGGGAAGTTCTGTCATGACTTAAGTATCCCAAAATTCGCTTTACTCTCAAATCTAGTACGTCGTCTGGGTTTGGAGACGAATTCTGTGATTCATGTCTAGGTCTATCGTTGTTGGAGTCACTTTCTTCACAACTGATGGGGCTTAAACTAGCAATTTTTTTCCTCAATTTGACTTCCCGAGGACTTTCATCAACACTAAGGCAATCAAGAATTCTCTCTATTTCGGGTTCATTTAGGTCATCTTTTGGACTGAGGAGCGGCACGATCTTCCTCAATTCGGATTTACGTAGTTTTATCCTGGGAGATGAAAACCCCAAGATTCTTTTCAATTCCATTTCTTGCAGTTTATTGTCGGGGCGCAAGTAATTGAGAATTCTCGCCGTTACATGATCTTTAAGATCATCTTCCGGATCAAGACAATCAAGAATTCTCTTTAATTCGGGCTCCTGTAGTGCACCTATGTGCCAAAGGCGCCTTTCGTCTTCTTGGATTATTTGCCTTTCAATTAAATACGAACACCATTTTTCGTGTTTGAACGAATTAATTAGTTCAAAAAAGGGTCTTCTGTCAGTCAGTGCCTTTTTGTCACGTATTTTTTCTTGCTTTTTCAAGTTGCAATTTTCAGATTTTTGACCACAACTGAAGCATTTGATTTCCATTGAATCTTTATCCAGCCATCGATTCGAAAAAAAAAGTCCTTGTTCCGCAAAGAGGTATGGAGCGGGCCAATCTAGAGGAAAAGTCTTCTTTCTATCCTGTGTGGTTAAATAGTTGGCATATTTATGGAGCCCAAGCTTTCCACCTTTGGTTTTCACATACAATCGGAAGAATGCACGATAGGACTTATAAATTATTGTTGACACGACAAAGTACCAAAACAAAATGCCGACTGGAGTGTCACTGCACTCAAAATTGAAAGGATTGACAAACAAAGCCAAAGCAATCTCTTTTCTTTTATCTGTTTCGAGAACAAATTCTCTGAGAGGCACTGCCAAAGCACACAATGTCAGGTTATGTACCAGGTACCCCAATCTGGAAAAAATATGAATGCATCTTTGTATTTTATGGCAGCTACATATTTTAGAAGTGACTGTTCCTAATGCTTAAAAAAAATTGCAAAAAATCGTTGAACAAAAGTAACGCACTTACTCCTTCACTTTTAAATAAAAATACTGTGATAAGCATGAGCATCATTGAGCTTTTCCCTAAAATTGATCTGGTTTATACAAAACTTTGCGCGTATACTTCACTAGAATCATTTATCTTTGTAATTTGAACTCAAATGAAGGACTGATATTTTTTCCTGAAAATTGAAAAATATTTATGTTTGGAGAGGATCTAAGAGTACTTACAGGAATCGAGGGGCTTTGGCCATCGTTATTTCCACATTATCGGTATCATTCTTGCTCTTCGTTTGAGAGTCATTGCTTGGCTCTCGGTTGGGTCTAAAGATAGCATAAACTGATTGGTGTAAATCCAATCCCAATAAAACCACCATTATAAGTAGAGATGGAAGAAAAACCCTCAATTCGTATTTCTCGTCTTGAGAACAGATCACTCCCATCGACAATGTGAATAATCCAACGATGTAAGAATACTTGATGAATATCTTTAAGAAGCATAGCACTTCAGAAAGAAAGTCGAGCTCTTTTAAACCAAATCTCTTCTTCAAGGCAAATATTTCAAACTTAGATCCAACCCAAATCAAGGATGCGTATGAGGATAAAATCTGTAATATTTGAAGAACCGTCAAATTTTCAGGTTCTGCATCCCAAACTTGGTGATAGACAATGCCCAGCTGAAGCAGCAATTGGGGAAAAGCTTCAAAGGTTGCTTCGAAATAGAAGTAATTCATCCGTTTTTCTTCGGCATCATCTTGCTAAATTAAGGAGAGAAAAAAGATTTGCATCGGGTAACATTGTGCTTACATTTATTGGTAGAATAAACACTTTTCTTAGAAATGACAGCAACATATTACAAGCAGAAAAAAGTTAAAAAATCACAAAATGCCAATTTGACGGCATAAAGTGAAAGTCTGAAATGTACAGGGTTGGCAACTTAAGATGGGGCAGGGAAAATTGTAAGTTTTGGACCATCATGATATCAGAATCAAATTATATCTAAAAGTCATAGTTACTGGAAAGGTATCCCTTAAGATATTGTAATTCGAAAGCAATGACAAGTACACGTATGAATGGATAAAAATGGGAAGAACAACTGATGCAAGAAAGATTGAGTGATCGAGAAATATTTTGTTGACGTTCCTTAACACCTCCTCGCAGATCACGGCAATCTGAATTAATTTTGAATCGGTTTAATGAAACGGCGGTTGCGAAGCATTTGGGTACCACCAACATCGAGGATGTAGCTCCTTACAGATGGTCTCATATCCAGAATGGTTCCTTTGAGATCCCATCTCTTTGTTTGGGGATCTTGAATCCGGACACTTGTTCCTATTGGAAGTTGAACGAGGGAATGAGCGTGGAGATCGTGATACTCCTTGGAATTGATCTCATCTTCGGCTTTGGTTTGAAGTGCTCTCTCAATGTCCTCATCTTGGATTCGGCCATATGCATGAAATGATGCAGGTGCAAAGGATCGTTGGCGTCGTCCAAAAAGCCATTGAGCCGGACTCAACCCATCATCAAGTGGACAGTTTCTCCATTCTAGAAGAGCTCTTTGGAAAGCTTGCCAATCACAATTGACTTTTGAAAGCATGGACTTGGAGATCTTGACGAAGGCTTCGATCAACCCGTTTCCCCGACTATGATATGGTGAAACGAGTTCATGTTGTACTCCCATGTTGGTACAAAACGCCTTAAATTCAGATCGGAATTGGGGACCTCCATCGGACGTGATCGAGCATGGGATTCCATAATCCATAAACCACCTTTGAATGATCTTGATGATGGCCGCAGTGTTCGTCTTATGCAAGGGTGACACACGCAACCAGCTTGAATACTTGTCAACCATGACCAAATAATGCCTATTCTTGAGCTCAAATAGATCGACAGAAACAGATTCGAAGGGTCTTGAAGCCGTTGACGATTGTATGGGTTCATAGGGTTGGCTGGATCTCATCTCTTGGCACTTTGAACATGCTTGTATCATTTGATTTATATCATTATTGATACCTGGCCAGAAATATAAGGATTTTGCCAATAAGCGTGTTTTTCTCAAACCTTGATGAGCGAGGTGGAGATCTTCTAGAATTTTCTTGCGTCCAGCTTCAGGCACAATAAGACAGACGTTTATCATGGACTAACAGCAATCCAGTGATTGGATCGAGTGAAATATTGTTCCATTGTTTTGAAAACACTTTTGCAGGATGAGACATCGGCAGAGACTTCAACGAAATCTTTTCAATCCAACAAGACTTGACAGCCTGATAGCTCTGATCTCGGTTGGCCATAGAAATCATGCTCTTAAGTTGGGGATCGATATGAGGGTCTACTTTGGCGACACTTATCGAGCCACGATTTTCAATCACTTCATCTCCTTCCTCGGCGGCGAATATTGGTGATCGCGAGAGAGCATCAGCAATATGATGATTCTTGCCTTGGACCCATTTGACATCAAAAGTATATCCAGAGAGCTTATTCTTGAGATTTTGAAGTCTTTTGTTGTCCATTGCAGAGATATTTGTGTTATTGAAGACGCCGATAAGTGGACGATGATCTGTAATTACTAGGGACGGGCAGAAAGTGCAAATAATCTTACCCTTTTAGTTACCAAAAGTTGCAAAAAAATGTGCCCAAAAGTGCAAAACAAAGTGCAGAAAAATGTTGAAAGTGCAAATAAATGTCAAAAAAGAGCAAATAAATGTCGAAAAAAGAGCAAAAAAATGTCAAAAAGAGCAAACAAGTGTCAAAAAAGAGCAAATAAATGTCAAAAAAGAGCAAATAACTTGCATTTGGACTTTGGGTGGATTTGGGTTACTGCTACATTTATATATCCTTAGCATGATGATTTTAAGTTTATAACGGCATTTTTTAGAAATAACAATCTTTGTAGGCAGCAAACCTAATTCTGCAATCTATATTGTTTGTGGATCCTTCCATAACCATAACATGAGTTTCTTTAGGTTTGCTATTTGTTGGTTGCATGCAATGGGATTCTTTTGTCTAATCTTTAACTGAGTAAACAGGATGTCATAGTTAAAGCTAAGATGGTGAAAAAAGTGTGAGGTTTGCGTCTGAAATGCACTTATTTCTTCAAGGGGCTAAGAATGGTTGATTGCAAATGCAAGCTTTTTCGACTAGTTCAAAATTTGATCTTGAAACTAAAAATTCTTTCAAAAGCCACTACATTTTCTTAACATTTTGTCAATTTTGGCCAAAAACGTAAATAAAAAGTGCAAATAAAGGTGAAAAGTGCAAAAGTGCAGAAAAATGCGTTTATGTTACCAAAATTATTTTTACACTATTTGCCCGTCCCTAGTAATTACGGTGAATCGGGTCCCGAGCAAGTAAAGACGACATTTTTCACAGGCTTTCTGTACAGCCAGCATCTCCAATTCAGTGACAGAATAATTCTTCTGCGCACTCGTGAGAAACATCGATCCACATTGAACCAATTTGGAAGTTCCATCTTCATAAAGTTGTCGCCAAAGATGGGCGTATTGTCTTTTATCTCCGCATTGAGCAAGTGTTGAAGACTGAGTTGCATACAATTCGTCAAATACCCTTGTTGTTCCAAAAGATCATACTCGGACATGATATTGGACGAAAAATAAATTTTGAAGGCCTTCTTCCACATTCTAAATTCACCGAGAGTAGAATCCACGGTAAGTTCGCTTGGTTTGAGGGTGTTGTTTATTTTGGAAGGTTTGGTCTTATGCAACGATTTTGATGAACTCAATGCAACCAATCGATTACACTTCCTCTCACACTTCTCAAATTGAATCAAAGCAGCCATTACACGTTTGCACTTGGCATCATTGCTCATACCGGCCTCTTCAATTTCCATCTCTTCGCAAAATGCGGCAAGATTTTCGCGCAACGAATTTACATATCGGACATCCAATTTGGCTATATCAGCCATTATAGCCTTGACAATCACTCCATCCTGTGATGGAGTGATCCGTGTCACTCCATCCTGTGAGATCCTTCACATCCTGTGAAGAGTCTTGGATGTCTTTTTCGAGAGCTCGAAGATTTCGTTCGAATTCTTGGATTAGGATATCGAATAGTTTGGCAGGCATGATTTCTAGTGCGCCATGGAAAGGTATCCCTTAAGATATTTTAAGATATTGTAATTCGAAAGCAATGACAAGTACACGTATGAATGGATAAAAATGGGAAGAACAACTGATGCAAGAAAGATTGAGTGATCGAGAAATATTTTGTTGCCGTTCCTTAACAGTTACAAATAGTGCTCATTATTCTATCATCTAACACTTTTTTCATACACAATATCTTCAAAGGGCCTCTTTTTTGACATGATCTTGAATTCAATTAGCAATAAAAGTAGGGATTCGCCGTCAACATGTGTCTCATGAAGTTCGTGTCATGGAGTCAGTAAACTGGATAACTAGCAGTCATATTTTTGTTATTTATAATTTTAACAGTTATCCCCGATTTTGGTTTGATAGATTAATATTTATATACAGAAAGGAACTTCATCTCAAACTTGATCTTCTTTCAGAGTTCCATCATTTGGACGGTGTTAGAGGTGATAGAAGGTACAAGCTTGATTTCAGAAGATTCAAAAACTCAATAATCATGTAATTGGATTCAAATGTTACACAAATTATTACTAAAAGTGATCCTTAATGTCGGATGACATTTCTTTGCCTGTTTTTCAGTCCAAGGTCACTTTTAGGATTAATTCTCTTCTTCTCCAAAACTCAATCCCAGGAACCTTGCAATTGAACCTTCAACTGAACACACTTAAGGGATGAATGTTGAAGGTACTGATAACAGAAAAGCGGCCTTTCTGCTTTGATGACTGAGGAACATGTTGACGGAGAATCTTTACTTTTATTGCTAATTCATTCAAGGCCCTGTCAAAAAAGGGTCCACTTAGAGATATTGTTTTAAACCAAAAGTTCTGGATGATAGTAAAATGAGAACTATTTGTAACAATGACTTTTTAATTCAGAGCTCTGATGGTCAGAAATTTACAATTTTTTCTGCCCCGTTTTCAGTGCCGAATCTTGTATATTTAAGAGAAGAAAAGCAAAGGAGACTTTTCTTCCTTTTAGGATTTTCAAAGTTTGGGAGCAAATAACGAGTGTGTCTGTTACGTGAGACCAAAAATATTGCTCTATCTTCTAATATTTAATCATATTTTTTGGGATTTGATAAGCGGAAAATCTAAGACAAGCAAAAGAAGGAAGAAGCAAAGCAAGAAACCGTTCTTCACTTCAAAGGCTAAGCTATGAATTTTTTTTGATTAGCGGTAGGAATTTTGAATTATTTGGACATTTTGCAATTCCATTCCAACAAATTAAATGAGTTTAGTGGTCATTTAAAAATCAAAGTAGCTGATTTGAAATACTATTGGAAACCCTGTGATTTTATGCTAGTGATTATTCCCCTGTTAATAGGAAAAAGCTACAATTCATTCTTTGGTAATTACTAGGGACGGGCAAAAAGTGTAAAAAAAAAATTGGTAACATAAACACATTTATTTGCCTTTTTGCACTTTTCGCCTTTATGTGCACGATTTTTTTTTACGAATTCGGCCTAAAATGAACAAATTGTTGAGAGTTTGCTATTTCTTCTTCGAAAATGTTTACTTTTGGACGATTTTTTTTTCAAATTTGAAAACTAAATCTGATTTTACGGCTCCCAGCGCAGGCTATCATAGTATTGATTTCTACTACCTCAAACTCTAAATTTTGCTCTTCAAGATTGAAAAATAACAAGCAAATGACAAGAAAGTATCTGACGCTTTTTGTTTGAGAAATTTCAGTTTTTTGCGAAATTTTTAAAAAAAATTGCGCTTTTTTGGTTTTTATTTGCGCTTTTGACCTTTTTCTGCATTTTATTTTACGATTTTGGGCTGATTTTTGTGCAACTTTTGGTAACCAAAAGCGTCTTTTGATTTACACTTTTTGCCCGTCTCTAGTAATTACATACGATGATGCAACTACAAAAGTGTGTTTGAAATCAAGACACTTACCTTGTCATGGGACGTGTTTTGTCCCAAGCCCCATGCTTTAAGGACTTTATCAGTGTGAACAATAACCATAATTGCCATTTTTATTGGTTGTGTGAACAGGGCGATCAAAAAGACGATTTTTTCCTTAGTTTTGCTGCAAATGAATGATTTGACTGGGTAAGTTAGGTCAGACAAAATCAGCTTGGGATTCTTGGGGCCAAACGGCTAGCGATATGTCTACCTTGATCTAGGGCCCTAGATTCTAATAGAACCTAATCTTAATTTGATAAATCGTGCCAATCAAAATTTAGTTGTGTGAATTTGAGAACTAGTCATGTACAGTCCTTCGATAATTTATTAATCACTAGATATCATACAAACTTTAGTCAGGCTGATTTGGAAAGCGGGGCGGAATGCATTAAATTTATGAGGAAAATGTCGCCCTCACAACTGTTCATTTTGTGTTTTCTAACACCCTACATAATGCAAAAGCTTATATTTGTGTTCTTCCTACCACTGATTTATTCAATGTATTGACAATGTACTTCAATTCAAATCCAAGGTATGGTCACCTAGTGATGTCTTTGGCATAGACCTCTATGGTCTTTGGTACTTTCAGGAAAGTGACCACTAACAATAAAAAAAAATGAACCAAAACCATTACTCAATTCCATATTTGATTCATCAATTGCATGGTTGACATTTGCTTGGTCATACATTTCAAATGTTGCCTCACTTTTGTCCGCTCAACAGTTGGCGACTGGAGACACATTTTCAGGCTTACACTCCCTCTACAGAAGCTCTTGTAAAAGAAGAGAAGTCTCATTTTGTGTTCTCGTTTCTGATTGGTCGAGAGACGAGGAGGAAATTGAAGGAAGGAAAAAATCCAAAAATCCAAGATTAGCTGGAAGTCGTTTTTTCCATGGGCGGCAACATAGGTGACAAAATTTCCCTTGATATCCATGCAAGAACTCACATCTAAGCCATGATCTTGTGTGCTGAGTGCATTCTACCGAGAATGTAGGGACAGCCAGATAACAAGAATATAAAGATGATGACCAGCTTGTTTGGAGAACTCAAATATATTAATGTAAATTTTCGAACGAAACACGCGTCTTAGGAGATTAGGTTTCGCGATCCATAGAGTGGCGGGAAAAACAAGTGGAGATCGATAGGGGGAGCCACATGTTGGTAATGTCGTTCGAACTCAGGCGGGAAAGTGGGGTTTTATCTTTGCTGCACAGCCAAGGTAACTATAAAGCAGGTAGGCGCACTTGAAAATGTAAACAAAAGGAGGACGTCAGTGATGACGTCTTTTGCGAGGCAGAAGAACGTGAGACAGTACATACATAACCTTCTAAAGAGGCAATATGATTTAATAATTTCTTGATTACTGGTCTTGAAACCATGGCAATGGTCAAGTGTAGTGTGTACAATCGCAAGCAGATCAATACAGTAACCAAATTTGAATTTTCGTTCTTACTGGATTCAAATGATGGATATAAGGAAAGGCCATCTTTCTGACTTATGAGTGTATTTCTTACAGTTTGTGAAGGTGTACGTTTGAAATCTGCACAAACACCTAATTTGTTCTCTTTAAACCCCAAAAACCAACATAATATCTAAGAACCAATCTATCAATAGGTACTTAAAGTGCTCTTAATTATACAATGAAAGGAAACTGTATTAATAGATATTTAGCAGAAACCACATTATCATTTCTTTAATCCTTCAAGTTGCACCAAATAACCAACTGGAATGCCACGACATATTTTAACATACTTTGAATATTTTTGTTTTCTTTGACTTTTTGTACAAGAATGAAGTAAATAATATGCTTCAAACTTAGTTTATTAATTTTTGGATTGTTTGTTCCTAATTCTTAACATCAACTACATTCAAAGTTGCAATCAATGTTTCAAATAATCCAATTTTTGAAAGGAAAATTTCTTTCTTTTAGATTATCGTTTAAATATGCATAAATCTTGGATTTTTTTTTCACGTTTATCATACAAGGGAGTATTCATGAAAAAATATTTCGTAACTAAACACTTGAAGTTTGTTTTAAGTTATAATGCACGTCAATCACAACGATAGAGAAACGAGAAATTCTCATACATTTTCTGTGATGTAGAAAAAAATGCTTGTTAAGTGGCTGGGCAAAAGCTCAAACATATAATAAACATTTCATGGCCTGATTTGTTGCATTTTGAAATATAAATTTTGATAGTCTTTTATCTACTAAACATTTATTGACAAAATTTGCCATCTTAAAAAATATTTTCAATATGGACACTTGGTGGGACGTTTTTATTACGTGGGGTATCCAAACTTTAGGTAGACTGGGTTTGTAATTCGTTAAATTGCACCATTTTCAGATTGATGGCAAATATCAAAATAAAGATTTAACTCTTCTGAGTACATGTTATTTCACATATTTTGTTGTCAGACAAATGTGTTCGAAGGTATAATTTTATTAGACAAATTAAGTTGGGTGACCCCTGCACGCTTCCAAAAATGGACGTCAAAAGCGAGAAGCTCGTCAAAATCCAATATTTTGCAAAGTAAAGATGTTGCTCATACTAATATTTCTATGTTTGGTGAACATTTGTCCAGAATAATGATAAATTTTGATTTGAGGCAGCTTAGCTTTGAAGGATACATCATTTTTTGTCATGTTGCTTGCTCTATTTTCTATGTATACAGGGGTCAAGCAACATACCTTGCCTAATTAAATCATCCCTTTGAGCAAGTTTGCCGAAGAACAAAATTTGTAAAAATAACATCTGCTCACAAGAGATATATCTTCAATTCGATTTTTTCATAAATCCGGAAATGGTGCAATTTAACGAATTACTTGCCCCGTCTGCCTCTAGTCTGGATATCCCTCGTACAATATGTTTTAATCTCACAATCTAGGTAGATTCAGGGAAAAACAAAGAATTATGATTTTAAATTGCAATGCTGTTTTTGTACATCATAATTCTTTTCCAATTCTCTGACATGGTGTTTTTTGAGCTTGAGAAATCGTTTATGTTATTATAAACTATTTATTATTTTATCGTTATTGTTATGGTTAATATGTTTTGGGAAAATATTTTGCTTTTTTCTTTGTTTTTATTCTGGTGCGCGGCTTACTTCAGAATGGTTGCAAAAATATAGAGCATGAGAGTAATGGAGATCTTTGCCACATGAAACACAAAAGTAATCATTTGTAGGGCTGAGATGGTAATCTCATTTGGAATATGTCATATGGCGATTAATGTCAAGGATTTTGTATTAGATTTGTTTGCTTTTGTCAGGATGTAATGGAAAGTCAAAAAACATTTACTTCTCCTAAAGTATGGGGGGATGGTCGGGATCCTATCAAATAATATGTGAGCTGAATTCCATTGAAGTCATTCTTCAATGGCAAAGGTGTAACTGATTGGAGTAACTGATTTTAACCTGATTTCTAGAGAGCACGTGGAGGTTTAAAAGTATGTAATGGCGTTATTTACCGGTACGGAAAAAGGTAGACCGAGATATCATTACAGTTATCTTAAAAACCTTCGTTTGTAGCATCCCAGATATTTTAGGAAATATTGTTGGTGATTCAAACCAGTATTGTTTAATCGTGTAGCATATGTTGTGCATATGCTACACAATGCATGCATATGTTAGCATGTTGTTTGTGCATAACAGTCTTGTTATATATTAGAAGCTCTTGTAAAATGTGGTATTGCTTCTATCTGGAAACTATATTGAGACCCACTCTTGCTACGCAAAGACTTTCCCCAAATGTAAAAGAACTAAAAGTTCACAATAAGAGTAGAAAAAAAAGTTATGTAAAGAAAATATTGCCGCCTTTGTCCAAAATATAACTCTCCCACTTAACAATTCTTGTTATCACTATTTTTAATTAGAATGTTTTGTAATGCAGGTGGTTAGATTAGAGGTTGGTGAGTAACCTAAAACTGAACAAGTTCAAATTTGTTAAATAAAGGTGAATTTATCCACAAATAACATGTTTTCTCAAAAGATGTGTCTAGGTTTACTAGCGTTCAGCGAGGCTTGACCCCTGCCGTTATCTCGCAGATGACGTCACCCAGCCAGACAGCAGGACTGAACGAAGTGCGCTAACCTTCTGTATAGAGACGTGTAAAGGACTGACACGATTTTTGAGCCTTGTAGGCTCCTCAGGCTGCGCCACAATCGTTGCAAAAACTACCATGATCAAAGCTCCTCCAGTCTCTCCAAAATTTTGAACGCAAAATTACTCATTATGAACAGAAATTATTCAATGTTTTTGGTTTCTACGGCTTGCATCCAAAACTCAATTCGGATTAGCATGGTCGAGTAACTGACCACCAAAAAGGCCGAGCATTGCAATATCTTACATGGCGCTGAAGGGAAGTCACCACCTCAAAAACTGGCAACACTGAAACCAGGTGGCGTTCTAGTGCCGATTTGAGGAACTGTCCACCTCTCTATAGGTACCTTGGTCTAATCAGAGAAGACAGACCTTTGCGCCTCTTTTACATTAAGGCTTTAGTGTCATGAAAGAAAGGGGGAGATGTACAGAGACAGTACAGACACAATTGGGTAGTAGTAGATGATGAAATTCTCAGTTATTGGAGTAGCAAGGGTGGGTCAGATTGAACTGTTCCATCGTCAGTTTCAGTCGTTAGTGGAATTGGGCAGGAAGCCGGACGCAGGTGCGTGCCCTCCAATATTCCAAAGGGGTGTCATCCAAGGACAATAAGGTGTTGTTAAGCCCTTGACGTGGAAGGACAACCAACAAGTGAATGGGAATTTGGTGTGGGGGTGGGGGCAAATCAGTAGATTTGAGGGCGGATTGGGCGGAGTTGGGAAGCCAGAGGTGAAGGGCGTTGAGGGAGATGGGGATGATGAAAGCTAATTTGAAGTGATTGGTAAACTAGAGTTGGGTGGAGAAGGTGAAACTGACAAAGTTGAAAAACTTGACACATTCAATTGGACTACTACTGATGTAGAGGGAGGTGGGTGGCAGCCCACCTTAATGGAACAGCATGGCTTTCGGCTTGATGGTGTTGACCTAAGTTGACTTGAAGACCGTTACCGTGGTGAGCATTGATGTTTTTTTGCAATGCCACGGCTGAATCAGCCAAAAGAGCCAGGTAGACAGACAGACACTCGGTCTTGTTGTTCTGAGTGAATCGCAAACAACTACCTTCCGACTAACAGCTGATTATTGTTGTGGCAAGGTTGCATGTCGATTAAATGTTTGGCCCCGCAAATCGCCAATCAACCTTGAATCTGACAAGTCAATTGCAAATTTCAAGTATCAAACATGGTAAAAATCTCTTCCGAAACAAAACAGAACTAGGAATAAGCTTTGATTTGCTTTCATTACGTTTTGCTTGGTTTTAGCTTTTGACAGCCTTCATCAGATCCCACGATTGTTCACTATTGTTTAATGATATGCACAGCACATTCCAATATTTTTTTTCTCTCTTTATTTTCATAACACATAACTGAAAGTCTATACTGAAAGTCTCTAGGTCTTTCTCCCCATTTGGAAGCCTTCATCAACCCATTTTATTGAAATTTGATACTGATCATAAAGTTTTCACTCCATGGCGTCCTCTGTGGATTAATTATTCTAATTTAATCCGTTTAGATCAGGGGTTCCCAAACTTTTCGTGCCACTACCCAAATGAAAGTCTAGATTTTCGTCAGTACCCCAAACACTATTTACAAATATACATCACAAAAAAGCTGTTAAAGATATTCATAAGTCGTTCAAGTTGGATAATCGATGAACTCGGAAAAAATGCAATTTTGTCATCGATACTTCAAGGAATGGTAAGATAGTCTTAATTTGTTCAAGTTGTGTCATGGATGAGTGCGATTAAACTCCCCGTTATGGTCCAGGGAGAGTTTCTGGGGGAAAGTTGGTTCTTAATCCTTGTTCAAGAGGAAGTTACATGCCGATTAAGGTCCATATTTGTTATTCGTTCTTTTTGCTTTAGTTAGGGCTATCACTTCCGAAGGTTGTAGCAGGTCACCTAGTCATCAGATTTCACTTGATCGTGATCTTGTAGCAAAGACATCTTGCGGGTTAATTGGCTCTTGTGACCAATGATGTTTGCCTCACTGATGTCATCCATCATTTAATATTCACTCTTTCATTCACTCGTTCATGGCTGAAATTGGTGTCTTTGAAACACCGACATTGTACTAATTTTGGGCCTGGCGTTGACCTTTGTCAAGGCTAGGACTTGGCTGGACCCCCGTGGGACATAGGAAACACCGATTGGCGCACTATCTTTTGGAGTTTTGGTCGATTTCCGTTTGATTTTCGGTTCTCAACATGGCCGTTGGTAGTCTTTGTTTACAAACTCTCGGTCTCATACGTGGAGGTTGCGAGCCGGGAAGTTCCGCGAGTTCTTATCCAGTATCCCTGAATAGCCTAACCAGTTTCACATATAGCGAGCAAAAATTGAAAGGCAGAAAATTTGAATACCCATTTTTTAAATTTTTTTTCTGGGCAGTTATCTAATTTTCTTCCAAATCCCAAAATGCTTCACTACCCCATGGAAAAAGTCCATTACCCCAAGTTGGGTAATTACCCCGACTTTGGGAACCCCTGGTTTAGATGATCGTGATCAACCCACTCAAGTTGGACTTTTCTGGGAATGTTGCAGCGCCGGATTCTTGCGGATTATCAATCATTCGTTGGGAATAAAGACCGAAACTGGCCGCCCTGTCCACGAGATTTTGGATCTCGTTGGCGATTATCTTCGCAGTCTACGTAATGTCCATTTGGATTTACGCTACCTTTTGAGTGTTCGTCAAAGGGAGGGTCAAAATAACTCTTCCTTTGGTAAATCGTCAATAATCGCTAACTTTGGAATATCTGCTTGGAGTATCTGTTGGTTTTCTTACATTTTCTTACTTTAACCGTGTGTACTCGACCATAGTTTGAGAAAATGGATTCCGACAGGAGAGTTCGAGAAGACTCGAGCAGTGGGGATTCAGAGAAGAGAAAGTCGGAGAGAAAAGAAATGATCAAACTATTAACTGATTTCAAGACAGACATATTGGCCTTAACTCAAGATTTAAGATCAGAATTTAAATCTGAATTAAGCTCATTTCGAGAAGAAATTAAAAGAGAGTTATGTCAACCCAAAGGTGTTAACTCAACTTCTCGTTCTAAAACCGAATTAAAGCAAAGCCTTAATGGATATCGTTTACAACTTAAGAAATTCTTTTCCCAATGTAATACAAATCTAAACGGAAGGGATAGTACTTTGCTTCGGGACAAAGGTCTTCAACTTAAAGAAACATTCAAGAATATTTATCATGAATTGATTTTACTTTCCTCATCTAACGAAAAAGAAAGTTTGGAGGAAGAAAGGGATGAACTTCTTGAAAGCATTGATGAACAACTAGAAGGGATTGTTTTATATGCACCTGAGCAAGCTAAACAAAATATCGATGAAAAGCTTTTGGATCAGGTTTTTCAACTAGAAGAGCAGTTCTCCAGAATGAGGATTGAAAGGAACATTCAAGTGAGGAATGGAATCTTACCAGATTCTAATGCACTCACTAGAGTGACGGAAAGAGCAAATCTAATTCTCCAAGAAATAATCGCGAACCTGAGAGGATTGCGCTCGGGAAATGGGCTGATTGATAGAGTTCAATTTCTCATTAAAAATGTCATTTCTCATTCGGAAAATTCGAGGTTGAACTTTGAAACGCAAACCCACAGAGATTATCCTAGAGGAGAATACTCGGGGCATTTTATCAGTCGAGCTCATGATCAAGATCAGAGTTCAGTGGATAATGTCGCAGGGTATTTATTGAGACCATCTGATTTGAGGCGAAAACTCCCAGTTCCGAAATTTACGGGGGTTGAAGATTTTGATACATGGCTTTCTCGTTTTGACAATTTGGTTCATAACGATACAAGATTAAGTTCTTCTGCAAAATTACTAGAGCTTATTGCAGCACTTGACAAGGAACCGAAATCTCAAGTTGAGGATGTTACTGCAGGAAGGATTTCGGATTCGTGCTACAATGTAGCTAGAAAGCTCTTAGTAGATTATTATGGAGGAGAAGACAGAAGACGTCGGCGGTTTAGACTAAGATTTGAAGAAATTAAACCTTTGAGATCTCTTAATGCTGCAGACATAAGAACGCTACATGCAAAATTAGCGGGTATCTGTGAAATGCTAGAGGAAACTCATGAAATCAAAGCCTTGACGAATTCTTATTCAGAGATGTTTAATCTTGCACTTTCAAAATTGGGTCCATTTGTGAACGAATTTTCCCTTTGGTGTGTGGATAAAGGACATCACAACTGTTTATCTTCATTAAATGAGTGGTTATCAAGACTCGTGCAATCAACTTCAAGAGTAGAACTGATTACAGGCAACACTCAAAAACATTCCAATTCCAAAAATTTCACTTCAAATACTTGGAAACAACAAAGAAAGAAGCTTCAATATCGGAGCAGAAAGTCAAGATATAGTTCTGCCAGTTCATGCTCAAGCAATGATTCTTCTTTGGTTGGATGTACTGGATTAGGTAGAGCCTGGTCCTGCAGAGCTTGCAATGGTAAAGAATTTCATATTTTGGAAGCTTGTCCAGAATTCCTCAAATTAACTCAAGTTGAGAGGTTTGGAATTTTAAAGGACAATTATGGATGTCTACGTTGCCTGAAGCCAACACACACAATCAAATATTGCCGATCCAAAAATGTATGTGAAACTTGCAAGATGACGAGTCATCACACTTTACTACATTCTGACCGACTCAAAAAGCATAAGACTTCATCCAAAAAGAACGAGAAGAGCTTTATTACCATTCAAGCAAAATCTAAATCCACAGAAGCGTCGGAAACAGACGGAAGTAAATCGCAAAAAGAAAGTGAAAGCTCAGAAGAGCTTGATGAACTTATAGCCAACTGATAAGTCCTGATGTTTCTACTCTGCCTATTCCTATCGATGACTGTTTTCTTTATTCTCTCTTTGGTACTTTACGTGACTTCTTCTCGATCCTTCCTTCTGTACA
>CM021314.1:9455349-9481185 GCA_010645155.1 Tigriopus japonicus
TTTTTAATTAATTAAATTCGAGACTAAAAAAAGACACGTGTTTACTGTCTCGCTGTCAGGGTTTGCCCTTGAATAGTGGGTTGGTCAGGAATAGTATTTAAAAATTTGTCCAATCCTGCCTTAAATGCTGTTAGAGGATCAGCTCCTACATATTCCCGACGAAGACTAATGGGCAGCAAATTGAACAATGAAGGAGCCCGATAAAGAAGAGAGGAGGACTTCATTGTCCGAACTAGCCTTGATTCCTTAGGATTCGGAGGTGCTCTCAGAGCGCACGTAAAACCTCTACGATCGCTACAACTGATCTCAAATCCTGGGTTAGGACAGAGCCCATGAATGCTCTTGAAGACATACAGTATCAGATACCTTTCATACCTTCTCTGAGTACTGTACAGTCCTAACTTCTGGAGCCTCTCCCAATACGAGAGCTCTCTCATTCCTGTGATGTTCCTAGTAAAACATCTTTGGACCTGCTCGACCTTTTGTAAACCTGCCGAACTCATTGGAGCCCAAATGGGTGAGGCATATTCAAGATGAGGCTGGACAATCGACTTGTACAGAGTTAGCATCGTAATACTATCTCTGGACTTGAAAGTGCGATAGATCCAGCCGCACGTTTGAAATGCCTTCCCCACTTTCAACTGGATATGCTCATCGAACTTTCCATCATCTTGGATGACAACTCCTAAATCCCTCATGGACGAGACCTGCTCAATATCACAACCTCCATTGTCTTTGAGTGGAACATCTAATTTGGACGTCCCATACGTCATTGTGCGGAATTTCATCCCGTTCAATGCCATATTACTCTGACCAACCCAAGAGTAGATTTTCTCCAAGTCCTCAACTAAACATTTCGAGTCCTGACCATTCCTTCCACAAACTAATTTTGTGTCATCAGCATATGAAGAAATACTGGCTTTTGTTCTAAACTTCTGGAGAGGAGCAATAAAGAGAATAAACAGGAGCGGACCTAAGATTGAACCTTGTGGAACACCTGACTTGACATCATACATGCCACTAAATGATCCTTCAACCTTGACTATTTGCTTCCTATCACTCATGAAACTATCAATCCGCTTCAGGACCTTTCCTTGGATCCCAAACTCTTTGAGTTGATCGAGCAAAAGACCATGATCTACCTTGTCAAAGGCCTTGGCAAAGTCAAGATAGACTACATCAACTGACTCGTGACTTTTAAGCCCCTCAATGATCTGCTCGATATGGTCAACTAATTGGGTGACTGTACTAAAATGGGCTCGAAACCCATGCTGCCCGGGGGGAATGATATCATGAGCTTCCAAATACTCAATAAGCTTGGACTTCATGATCTTCTCAAAGACCTTTGCAATACTGGAAGTCAGAGAAATGGGCCTATAATTACTAGGGAGTGACTTATCTCCGCCCTTAAAAATTGGAACGACATGAGCTACTTTTAAAGAAGAGGGAAACTTGCCCTGATCTAAAATGCAACGCATCAGGTGCGAGAAAACAGGGGCAAGAATCTGTGAACATTTCATCAGAAACTGAGATGTCACACCATCAGGTCCAGGAGAACTTGAGAGCTTTAAGCTCTTGATGGCCTCAAAAGCATCTTGATCTGTTACTACCAGATCCTTCAATTGATTGTCCTGACTATCAATGCCAGGCTCATCAACAATATTACTACAGTCATGACCTGCTCTACCAACCCTTTTCGGAATTGAAAATGCACTTGAGAACTGATCTCCAAGCATATTAGCCATAACCTCACTATCATTGACGGTTTTACCGTCGACCTCAAAAGGTCCTACAGGATGCTTCATTTTTCTCTTTGTGTTTGCAAAAGAGAAAAACGCCTTTGGATTCGTCTTTACCTCCTGGATCACTCTACTTTCAACACTTTTTCGGCAATTTGATCCATTGGTATTGATTTCTCCCTTTTTAATTCGAGGAAAAGTTCTGTTGCAATGTATGTTTGCCTCGAAGCTAGAATGGGATCAAGCATTATCAGTAGACTTGGAACTCAGATGGAAAAATTGGTTGAAGGAAACGCAAGAATTAACAGAGATTTCAATACCGAGATATTTGGGTCTGAGTGCTGAAAGAAATGTTCAGGTTCATTGCTTTGTTGATGCCAGTATTGATGCCATTACTTGCTGTTTTTATATGGTGACCAATGAAGGAACATCATTTCAGTCTAGATTGATATTTTCAAAAGCTAGAGTAACGCCTATGAAATCAGTAACCATTTCAAGACTTGAATTGGCAGCAGCTCATTTGGGTTTGATTTGGTGGTTGCAAATCTTTGGTTGTCTAGAATTAAAGAAAGAAGATAGTAGGGGATTCAAGGCCGGAGAGTTGAGAAACAATACTTTGTTCTATAAAGGTCCTTCTTTCCTCTTGGACGATGAAAAATCATGGCCAGTAACAAAATTGGACTATGGGGATGAAAATGACCCAGTCAAAGAAAAGAGACAATTTTTAATCAATTCTTCTTTTCATTGCAAAGTGAAGGAAAGTGATTTTCTCATCACTGATATAACTGTGGGGCCACTTTGGAATGGTTGGATTCGATTGCTTAGAAGATATAGTCTTCTTTTGTCAATAAAGATTACTTGGATGTTTTTCAAGGGTGGTAAAAAGAAAGAGAGCAAAATTTTATGGCAAAAGTTATCGAAAAATCGTAACTGGTTGTGTACTTGTGCCAAATTGCTTATCTGGAAAAGAGCTCAAAGACTAGAATATCAAGATGAGTTGGAGATTCTAAAAAGTGGAAATTTGGATGATCGCCACCATCTGTCAAAATTCAGCCCATTCATTGATTCCCTTGGACTAATTCGATCTCGTTCCAGACATGAACATTCTGGGTTGCTACCAGAGGAGGTTCGATTACCCGTTATCTTACCAACATCTGCAAGGATTACTCTCCTCTATGTTCAGCATTTACACGTTGCCATGAAACATCCACTGGGGACTAATGCCATGAACGCAGAAGTGAACAAGCATTGTCTGGTTCCTGGGTTCTACAAGATTGAGCGCAAAATAAGACGAAATTGTGTGAAATGTGTCAAAGATAACTCTGAACCTTGTATTCCTTTTATGGCTGGTCTACCTTCATACAAATATTCAGACTCTTTGCTGCCTTTTCAAATGTGGGTATTGACTTTACTGGCTCGTTTTCGATCAAACAAAAGAGAGAAACACGTTCCACCCGGGAACGTCCTAAGGTCTATGTCCTGGTTTTTTCTTGTCTTCAAACTAGAGCCGTTCATTTGGAAGTGACTGATGGAATGACAACTCAAGACGTTTATGAAGCAATCAGTCGTTTTGCAAGTCGGAGAGGGGTTTCAAAGCGAATTGTTTCCGATAATTATTCGTCTTTCAAGTCAACAGATACAACATTATGTGAATTATTCAAGAACATTGATTTTGATCAACTAAAGCAACTAACAGGATATGGTTATCAGTTTTCTGATGGAGTAGAATGGATTTATAGTCCTCCGGCGGGAAGCCATTTTGGTGGATGCTTTGAAATTGCGGTCAAAGCCTTCAAGAGGGCATTTTATGCAATATATCATCGTGCTGATTTAACATTTTCTGAATTTCGCACTGCTGTTGCAGAGGTGGAATAACTCTTGAATTCTCGACCATTAATGGAATCAAAAACGGATGATGTACTTGTACTAACACCAGCTCATTTTCTAGTTGGATTGGTTGGTGGACATTCGCTGTGCCCTCCTCTTGGGAAGAAATTGATCATTTATGAGAGATTCAAATATCTGAATACAACCCTGGATCACTTTTGGGAGAGATTCATGAATGAATTCCTACCCGAGCTTCACCCTAGACGAAAATGGCGTCAAGAAAAGAGGGGACTTTCGATTGGAGATCTAGTGGTGTTGATAGATGATCAGTTACCCCGTGGACTTTGGAAATTTGTGGCTATTCAAGATGCGAGCCGCGGACAAGATGGTCGTTTGAGACAAGTGTTTGTTCGGACTTCTGACGGTTCAATTTTGAAAAGACCAGTGTCAAAACTCTTACCTCTTGATTTTGAGTCTCTGAATTAAGCGGTTTTGAATCTTCGATTCAAGGCCGGAGATGGGGATTCACATTCAGTTTCAGATTATTTGCTATCTCTTGAAGGCTTGATGAAATTTAGTCAGTCATGAATTGAGGCTTAATATTTCAAGGCCGGAGATGGGGATTTACATTTAATATCAGATTGGATTTATGTCTTGTTTCCTGAAAACTTGATGAAATAACGTCAGTCATGAATTGACACTTAACATTTCAAGCCCGGAGAGCTTAAAAGAAACTTGACATGAAACTTTAACCACATGATCTAAATATTTGCAGAAAATGAGAAAGATAAACCCTTGTTGCGTTCCCAGCCGATCAGATTTCCACCTACTTGCCCAATCTGGAAGAAAAAGAAGCAATGGATCAATCGGAGGATGACTCACTTGAAAAAAGACAAATGAGACTCAAGGTTCTTCTTCATTTTCATTCATTGATGAAGGCCGAACGGATAATGGGGGAAACTTCGTTCGATTTACCGGGTGTTCTTCGTCGCAATTACTGATAAAGGTCAAGTTTTTGTGCGCCTTAAAAAACATTCAAGAATTGAACCTTACCCGACTTTTCTAAGTTTCAGGGACACTCAAAAAGACGAGAATTTTGAATGTTTATACCAAGGGTCCTGATCGGATATGATTGAAGTCTCATGTAATTCCCTTTCATGCCACATCGTCAATACTGGAGATTCTTCACTTGGACATGTCATGGGGCATGTTTTCACAATGTGACCGCAGATGGAACTGTTGGGTTGAACTCAATAACATCCATGCGATGTTCTTTGGTGCGAGTACCAGAAGTTTTGCCTATTGTCGGAAGGAGACCTAGGTTGATATGTCCAAGCCCTGAATGATCAATGGTTATGGATTGGCCAACTTTTTCAAGACATGGTTTGGGAATGTATGTTTTTTCATCTCGGGGTTGTAGGACTGAAAAGTCTACGATTCTTAGAACGACTGACTGTTTATTATTTCTTCCGAGGTCACCTGTTCTCTTCGTGACCCAGAAACCAAAACCCCGATGACTTACGCCATCTAACAGCAAAATAGAAAATAACATTTGACATAAATAGGGAAAATGCTACAGATCCCCCCCAAGACCTTTTGGTCTGATAAATATTGCAGAAAAATAAGGACAGCAATTGCATGATCAATTAAAACGATGAGCAGGACGCGAAATTTTCCCAGAGAGTGTTCTCTGACCTTCAAGTTCCGGGGGCAGAAACGCTGGTTTTAACCGGTCAATGGAAACCGAATCTTTACGGCCAGAAATATCAATGATGAAAGTCTTTCGAGATCTTGAAATCAACTTATGTGGTCCAGAATAAGGGCGTTGGAGTGGCGTCTTGTGTGCATCAATTCGAAGGTACACGTGAGTGCAATGAGATAAACCTTTCGGAATGTATGGATGTTGCACTTTTTTCTCTTTAGATGGAACGGGACCAACGTTGCGCATAATATTTTGCAATTGAAGTAAAAGATCTGAAGTGGGAACATGTGTGGATGGGGAGAAAAATTCTCCTGGTAGTCGTAGAGAAGTACCATATAAAAGCTCTGCTGCTGAGGTATTGGGAGCTTCACGCCAACTGGAACGAATCCCAAGAAGAATGAGAGGCAAATGAGCAAGAAGAATGAGAAGAATGAGAAAGAAGCAACTTGATCCAGCAAGATTTGCTCTGAGGGCCGCTTTAAGTTGTCTATGAAGACGCTCGATTACGCCATTGGATTGGGGATGGTACGAAGTTGTCATGGAGTGTTGGATACCGAGGAGGTTCATTAGTTGGGACCAAATCGAGGATGTAAATTGTGTCCCTCTGTCGGACACGATTTGAGCAGGTACTCCAAACCTGGATACCCAAGTACTCATTAAAGCTTGAGCGCAAGTTTCAGTTTTGATATCTGGTAGAGGTATGGCTTCTGACCATCGACTGAATCTATCCATGATTGTCATGATGTAGGTCATGCCATAGGATGGTGTCAAAGGTCCAACTAAGTCTAGATGAATTGATTCGAATCTTGCATCCGGTGATGGGAAAGACTCTAGAGGAGAAATAGTGTGCCGGGAAATTTTGGATGATTGGCATTCATGGCAGGAGTGACACCATTGTCGAATGTCTCTTTTCATACCAAACCAAACGAAACGAGCGGCTATAGAGCGTGTTGTTGGTATAGGCCCACTGTGACTAAGTCCATGAATACGTTGGAAAACGGCTTTGGAAGCATTCCTGGGGACAACAATACGTTGACGGTTCTGAGAAATGTCAAAAAGAATGGGAATTTCATTGATCGAAGAACTTTGAAGCTCCAAAGACGATTGTTCATATAGTTTTCGTTCATCCGAAGTAAATGATGAGAAATCAAGGTCTTGGAGAAAATTATCAGATCCTCCGAGAGAGAAAACTCTGGAGAAAGCATTGGCAACTGAGTTGGATTGTCCACTAACGTGTTTAATTTTGGTCACAAGTTCAGAGAGGAAAAGCATGTGCCTCGTTTGACGTGGAGAACGATCTGACTGTGACGAAAAAGCGGCAATCAATGGTTTGTGGTCAGTGTAGAGAGTGATTGGGTGTCCTTCAACGAAATGGCGAAAGTGTTTAACCGCTAAAAAGTATGCCAACAATTCTCTATCAAATGTACTGTACTTGATTTGTGTTGTGGTTAATTTCTTAGAGAAGAATGCCAAAGGACGCCAAATTCCGTATTGTTTCTGTTCTAAGATCCCTCCAATTCCAATTTGAGAGGCATCGGTTGTTATCGACGTTTCATCGTGAGGAGAGGGATGCGCGAGGAGGGTCACATTTGAGAGCATTTTCTTTACTGATTGGAAGGATGATTCGCAATCGGAGGTCCAGTCAATCACGCTACCCTTGCCAATCACAGCCTTGTGTAAAGGTGCAAGAATGGTGGCCACAGATGGTAGAAAACGATGGTAATAGTTTATCATTCCCAAGAAACGTTGCAATCCAGGTCGATCGGTAGGAGCGGGATAATTAACGAGAGCTTGAACTTTTGAGGGAAGGGGAGAAATTCCTTGAGAAGTTACCAAATGGCCAAGATACTCAACTGATGTCTTTCCGAATGAACATTTTTGACGATTGATAATTAACCCATTCTCAGATAGACGTGAAAATACTTGGGTCAAGTGATCTTCGTGTTCTTTTTGGGATTTAGAGGCCACCAAGATGTCATCCAAATAGACAAAAACGAATGGCAAACCCGCAAGGACTTGATCCATAAGTCTCTGAAAGGTTTGTGCTGCATTCCGCAATCCAAATGGCATTCTCAAAAATTCGAATAATCCGAAAGGGGTTGTAATTGCGGTTTTCGCAATCGAATCTGCGGCCATCGGAATTTGATGATAGCCACGAACCAGGTCGACCTTCGAGAAGATGGTGCAACCATGAAGGTGGATAGAAAAATCATGAATATGGGGAAGAGGATATCTATCAACCACGGTTTGTAAATTAAGGCGACGATAATCTCCGCAAGGTCGATACGAGCCATCTGGTTTCGGGACCATATGAAGGGCAGAAGCAGTGCTGGATTCAGATCGACGACAAATTTTCATGTTTTCCATCTTTGAGAATTCGGTTTTGGCGAATTGGAACTTCTCTGCAAACATTCGCCTCGGACGAGTAAACACAGGAGGCCCTGTTGTGATGATATGATGTTCAACGCCATGTTTATTGATTTTTGAAGAGAAATCGACGTGAAGGAGTTCGGGAAATTTGTTTAGTAGGATTTCCCAGGAAGAATCGGCTGATGTGTCACGTGATGCAAGAATTGCTCTAATTTCTGTCCCTCGACTATCAATTAGCCGGCTATTTGCGAGGTCTATAGTCAGATGGAACTTTTTGAAGAAATCTGCTCCAAGAAGAGGGGTTTTAACAGCATATCAGATAATTCCTGTGATGAGAAGCTCTGAAATCAGACAATTCATCCATGACAGTTTTTGACATTAGATAATTTGTTGAATGACAAGTTATGACATATCAGATGATTCCCATGATAACAAACTTTGGCATCAGGTAATTTTTCCCATGACAAAGTTTGACATATCTGAGAATTCCTCAAAGGACAAAACTTGACAACGGATGATTCATCTGATGACAATCTTTGATGTGTTGGATAATTTGTCTCAAAACAAACGTTGACCTTTCAAAATATTTGTTCATTGATATATTTTGGTGTCAGAAAGTTTGATGAATTGTCTGATGTTAGAGCATTTCATCACAGGAATTATCTGATATGTGACTGTTAGTCATCAGACAAATTACCCAAAATCAGAGTTGGTCATCAGAAGAAGTATCCAATGTCAGAGTTTTTCATCAGAGGATCTATCCAATGTCAATGTTCATGAAAATAATCGTTTGAAGCCAAATTTTATCATTGAACAAATAATCGAAATGTTCAAGGATTACCATTGCAAAAACCCTCTTACGTTAAAGTTTTTCATCAGGGAAATTATGTTATATGTCAAATTTTGTCACCAAACAAATTTACCATTTTCACAGTATTTCCATACAGAAACTATCTGATGTCAAAGTTTGACATGTAACAAATTATCTGATGTCAAGGTTTGCCATCATGGAAATTATCTGATGTGTCAGAATTTGTCATTCAACAAATTATCTAAAGTCAAAACTGACAAACTTTGACATATCTGATAATTCCTCTAAAGACAAAATTTGACAACAAATGATTCATCTGATGGCAATCTTTGATGTGTTGGATAATTTGTCTCAAAACAAACGTTGACCTTTCAAAATATTTGTTCATTGATATATTTTGGTGTCAGAAAGTTTGATGAATTGTCTGATGTCAGAGCATTTCATCACAGGAATTATCTGATATGTGACAGTTAGTCATCAGACAAATTACCCAATATCAGAGTTGGTCATCAGAAGAAGTATCCAATGTCAGAGTTTTTCATCAGAGGATCTATCCAATGTCACTGTTTATGAAAATAATCGTTTGAAGCCAAATTTTATCATTAAACAAATAATCCAAAAGTTCAAAGATTACCATTGCAAAAACCCTCTTATGTTAAAGTTTTTCATCAGGGAAATTATGTTATATGTCAAAATTTGTCATCAAACAAATTTACCATTTTCACAGTATTTCCATACAGAAACTATCTGATGTCAAAGTTTGACATGTAACAAATTGTCAGCAAATTGAACATTTTGTCAAATTTTGGCCCTAGAGGAATTCTCAGATATGTCAAAGTTTGTCATTCAACAAATTATCTAAAGTCAAAACTGACAAACTTTGACATATCTGATAATTCCTCTAAAGACAAATTTTGACAACAGATGATTCACCTGATGGCAATCTTTGATGTGCTGGATACTTTGTCTCAAGACAAACGTTGACCTTTCAGAATATTTGTTCATTGATATATATTGGTGTCAGAAAATTTGTTACATGACAAATTTTGACATCAGATAGTTCCTCTATAGAAATACTGTGATATTGGTAAATTTGTCTCATGACAAATTTTGACATATAACATAATTTCCTTATTAATATAACAAAATCTTTGACATAAGAGGGTTTTTGCAATGGTAAACTTTGAACTAATGGATTTTTTGTCCAATAATAAAATTTGGCTTCAGATGATTGGCTTGATGACAAATTTTGACATTGGATACTTCTTCTGATGACCAACACTGATATTGGGTAATTTGTCTGACGACTAACTGTTGCATATCAGGTAATTCCTGTGATGAGAAGCTCTGAAATCAGACAATTCATCCATGACAGTTTTTGACATTAGATAATTTGTTGAATGACAAGTTATGACATATCAGATGATTCCCATGATAACAAACTTTGGCATCAGGTAATTTTTCCCATGACAAAGTTTGACATATCTGAGAATTCCTCAAAGGACAAAACTTGACAACAAATGATTCATCTGATGAGAATCTTTGATGTGTTGGATAATTTGTCTCAAAACAAACGTTGACCTTTCAAAATATTTGTTCATTGATATATTTTGGTGTCAGAAAGTTTGATGAATTGTCTGATGTCAGAGCATTTCATCACAGGAATTATCTGATATGTGACAGTTAGTCATCAGACAAATTACCCAATATCAGAGTTGGTCATCAGAACAAGTATCCAATGTCAGAGTTTTTCATCAGAGGATCTATCCAATGTCACTGTTTATGAAAATAATCGTTTAAAGCCAAATTTTATCATTGAACAAATAATCCAAAAGTTCAAAGATTACCATTGCAAAAACCCTCTTATGTTAAAGTTTTTCATCAGGGAAATTATGTTATATGTCAAAATTTGTCATCAAACAAATTTACCATTTTCACAGTATTTCTATACAGTAACTATCTGATGTCAAAGTTTGACATGTAACAAATTGTCAGCAAATTGAACATTTTGTCAAATTTTGGCCCTAGAGGAATTCTCAGATATGTCAAAGTTTGTCATGGGAAAAATTATCTGATGTCAAGGTTTGCCAAATTTTATCATTGAACAAATAATCCAAAAGTTCAAACATTACCATTGCAAAAACCCTCTTCTCATTTTCACAGTATTTCCATACAGGAACTATCTGATGTCAAAGTTTGACATGTAACAAAGTGTCAGCAAATTGAACATTTTGTCAAATTTTGTCCCTAGAGGAATTCTCAGATATGTCAAAGTTTGTCATGGGAAACATTTTCTGAAGTCAAGGTTTGCCATCATGGAAATTATCTGATATGTCAGAATTTGTCATTCAACAAATTATCTAAAGTCAAAACTGACAAACTTTGACATATCTGACAATTCCTCTACAGACAAAATTTGACAACAGATGATTCACCTGATGGCAATCTTTGATGTGCTGGATACTTTGTCTCAAGACAAACATTGACCTTTCAGAATATTTGTTCACTGATATACTAGGTGGGGTGAAAAGTAACCTCCTTGACCGCCAAAATGCGATGAAATTGCAAAAAGTGTTTATAATATATTGTAGTTTATTCATATTTAGGCAAAGAGGCCAAATTTCAGAATGATGCTGCCCGTAGTTCTGTTTCGACAGCTGACTTTCGCTAACTTGTTTGTCATCATGTTGAAAATGGAAAAAGGCGATTTTCGTTCTCTCATAAAACATTATTTTTTGAGAGGCAAAACGGCGAAGGAAACGAAAATAAAGTTGGACAAGTACCATGGAACAACTGCTCCGTCAGACTATACGGTCAAATATTGGTTTCGAGAATTTCGTTGTGGCCGAAACTCCACCACAGATCAATCTCGTAGCGGCCGGCCCTCTGATGTGGTGACAGACGAAAATGTCAAAAAACTTCATGAAATGGTGCTGGCTGACCGTAAAGTTAAAGTGCGTGAGCTAGCTGAAGCTATCAAGATAAGTACTGAGCCATAGAGAACTGTAAACTGGAGACCGCTCCTCATTTCGCAGTTTACGTTAGTAGGGAAGTCTTTCCCAAGCACGGTGGATTGCTTAGCTCTCATTTATAAAATGCCACGATTTTAAATACATTTTTCAACGTCACAAAGTGTCAAAATGAACAACTTTCACTAAACCAATTATCATATTATAGGTTAAATAAAATAATTAAATCCCTTAAACAAATAGCTAACAATTCCAAAACTGAAGTGTTAGCTATCAAAAGAGGCTATAGATTGCCATAGACTTAACATTTTACCCATAAATCTTGAGCAGATGTTCAGCCAAATTAGGACAATGAAATCTCAAACGATATTCTTTATTTATATGAAGACATATATTGTAAAATCTTATTTTTCTAGATCTTTCATTGGTTTCCTATATCAATAGATATAAACTAATTTTGTTGGCTTGACGTAGGATTTTTTATAACTTTATCAATCAATATTGGGCAACTAATAAGATCCATTTCCTCAATCTTTATAACACTATATTAATTCTTAAAGTCATAAGAAGAGCTAACTTCTTTTCAATCCAGGCAGAGTGCACTTACTTACTTCCTCATTCCCATTACGTGATGAAACACATGGGTTTCTCAATTGTTTCACTCCTAGGAATGAAAGGACTCAAATAGTTATTAGTAGTCAATATAAATCACAGTACCACAATTTCATGATATGCTTAAGAATGTTCCTTTGTGTGCATCAAGTAACACTTCATCATTGGGAAGCATTACAAGAACCACTATCAAATAAAAATTCTTTCTTTGGTGACTTGATCAATGGACCAAATGCATTTGTGTTGAAATTTTGGGCAAATATATGCTAAGAAAATAATCTGTATTGAGCTTAAAAGATGCCCAAAATTATGCCTCACACAATGCAAACACTGAAATTTATCTTACTCTCTCACTCACATTACGAAAAAGTAAATGGACTTTTGGTATGTGGCTGAATCCCCAACAGAACAAGCCCTACCATCAAGATGAACTCACACACCATGAAGAATCTTTCAGTAGTTGAGACTTGACTGATTCCCAAAATAACTTTGGGTGTGAATTTGCTCCTGTCACTAAAGTGTATCAAAGGTGGGTGTGCCATAAACCATAGACTGTAGCACTATTGAGTCCTTCAAGCGCAGCCAGTGAAATGGAAATCACGTGCAACCTTTGAGCTTTGATGCACAAAATTTCTGTTCTAATGTGTCCAATATACCTTTAGAAGCTCGAAAATGGGTCACATGTTTGTGTCAGGGTGCAATTTCTGGAGCTGTATCACTAAGGTGACCTCCCAGTCTTATGTACTGTGACCTCCCAGTCAGCTGCTCCTTAAAGGACCCAATAGCAGATGAAAGAATACTGCTACGAAACAAATGAACTTGGAAAGCACTGCACAGATGAATTTATCACATTTCAAGATGTTTATAATAATGTGCGTGAGAAGCAACTAGCAAAACAAACAAGGGTGACTGCAAATTGAAGGCTTTCTACAAGTAATAATTGAAGCCTACCATGAGCCTAGAATGAGCCTTTTCTTGGACGATTGCGTTCTTCCGCCACAATCTGTTTCTTCCCTACTGATGTAAGAGAATCTGATGATTGGCGGCGGCAGCGCAGTCTAGGAATTCAGTGGTCTATGACTGAGCGTACACGCTATATTTTGGGTGATATTCTTCATATGAAAAAGTTATCTTGCCGGTGGGTGCCGCGCATGCTCACTCCTGACCAAAAGCACGAACGCGAACGCACTTCGGAACTGTGTTTAAACTTGCTAATGCGGAATCAGAAGGACTTTTGGCGTCGATTGGTGACTGTTGATGAAACCTGGATCCACTATTACACACCAGAGAACCGAATGAGTGCCCGGCAATGGACTGAAGCCGGCACAAGCGCTCCAAAGCGCCCGAGGGAGACTCAATGGGTCGGAAAGATTTTGGCGTCGGTTTTTTGGGATTGTCATGGCATTCTCTTCGTAGACTATCTCGAAAAGAATAAAACCATTAACAGTGAATACTATTGTGGATTATTGGTGCGATTGAAAGCCGAAATCGCGGCAAAACGACCTCACATGCAGCGCAAAAGTGTTTTGTTTTTGCAAGACAATGCGCCCGCTCACAAGAGCATCACAACCACGAATAAAATCATGGACTTGCACTTCCAATTGCTTCCCCATCCACCGTATTCACCCGACTTGGCTCCCTCGGACTACTATCTGTTCCCAAACCTCAAAAGATGGCTGATAAATAAAAAATTCACCTCACGCGAGGAAATAATCAACGCCGCGGATGAGTATTTTGAGGAGCTTCCGGGAAATTACTTTTCAGCCGGGATAAAAAAGTTGGAAAATCGCTGGAAACGATGTATCGATCTCAAAGGGGATTATATTGAATGAAATAAAATTTATTTTGAAAAAAATCAACTCCTTCATTCTCAAGGAGGTTAATTTTCACCCCACCTAGTATATTGGTGGCAGAAAATTTGTTACATGACAAATTTTGACATCAGATAGTTCCTCTGTAGAAATACTGTGATATTGGTAAATTTGTCTCATGACAAATTTTGACATAAAACATAATTTACCGATTAATATAACAAAATCTTTGACATAAGAGGGTTTTTGCAATGGTAAACTTTGAACTAATGGATTTTTGTCCGTCACCGTCATCAGAAGAAGTATCCAATGTCAGAGTTTTTCATCAGAGGATCTATCCAATGTCAATGTTCATGAAAATAATCGTTTGAAGCCAAATTTTATCATTGAACAAAGAATCCAAAAGTTCAAAGATTACCATTGCAAAAACCCTCTTATGTTAAAGTTTTTCATCAGGGAAATTATGTTATATGTCAAAATTTGTCATTAAACAAATTTACCATTTTCACAGTATTTCTATACAGGAACTATCTGATGTCAAAGTTTGACATGTAACGAATTGTCAGCAAATTGAACATGTTGTCAAATTTTGTCCCTAGAGGAATTCTCAGATATGTCAAAGTTTGTCATGGGAAACATTATCTGATGTCAAGGTTTGCCATCATGGAAATTATCTGATATGTCAGAATTTTTTCGATTGTATGCAGTGTTTCGGTGCGTCGATCGTTTGTTTTGCCCATTTACATGAACGATCAACAGCTGACTTTCGATATAGACACCTACCGAATTTCAAGCGAGCAGCCTGACGGCGAGCCAGATCAGCGTGAAAATAACGCGCCCCCCTTGGTTCGCACCAAACATAAACGAACCGACCGAAGGACCCTAAAATAAAACCAAACCATTGAATTTTGAACCGAACTTGAAGTTCGGTCCCATCAGTAATGAAGTAAGATTACATCTATGTATTTTCCTGATTGCTATGAGGACTAAGATCCTTTGGAGAGCTTAATCTCAAAAGTTCATGAGACGAGTAAAAAGAGTGCTGGGACCTCTAAAATCAAGGTGAAGAACAATTAGTCAATAAGTATTAACACAAAAAGTTTGACTGAATTCTTTCAAGACGCATGTTCAACAGTTTTAGTCGTTAATAAGGTATAAATGACGTTGTGCCAAAATATAGCCTCGGCCTCATACATACTTTCAAAAATCAGAGTTCGTGTCCACCCCTTTCAGGGGTTCCTGTATTTCCATACAGGAACTATCTGATGTCAAAGTTTGACATGTAACAAATTGTCAACAAATTGAACATGTCAAATTTTGTCCCTAGAGGAATTCTCAGATATGTCAAAGTTTGTCATTCAACAAATTATCTAAAGTCAAAACTGACAAACTTTGACATATCTGATAATTCCTCTAAAGACAAATTTTGACAACAGATGATTCACCTGATGGCAATCTTTGATGTGCTGGATACTTTGTCTCAAGACAAACGTTGACCTTTCAGAATATTTGTTCATTGATATATATTGGTGTCAGAAAATTTGTTACATGACAAATTTTGACATCAGATAGTTCCTCTGTAGAAATACTGTGATATTGGTAAATTTGTCTCATGACAAATTTTGACATAAAACATAATTTACCGATTAATATAACAAAATCTTTGACATAAGAGGGTTTTTGCAATGGTAAACTTTGAACTAATGGATTTTTGTCCAATAATAAAATTTGGCTTCAGATGATTGGCTTGATGACAAACTTTGACATTGGATACTTCTTCTGATGACCAACACTGATATTGGGTAATTTGTTTGACGACTAACTGTTGCATATCAGATAATTCCTGTGATGAAATGCTCTGAAATCAGACAATTCATCCATGACAGTTTTTGACATTAGATAATTTGTTGAATGACAAGTTATGACATATCAGATGATTCCCATGATAACAAACTTTGGCATCAGGTAATTTTTCCCATGACAAAGTTTGACATATCTGAGAATTCCTCAAAGGACAAAACTTGACAACGGATGATTCATCTGATGAGAATCTTTGATGTGTTGGATAATTTGTCTCAAAACAAACGTTGACCTTTCAAAATATTTGTTCATTGATATATTTTGGTGTCAGAAAGTTTGATGAATTGTCTGATGTCAGAGCATTTCATCACAGGAATTATCTGATATGTGACAGTTAGTCATCAGACAAATTACCCAATATCAGAGTTGGTCATCAGAAGAAGTATCCAATGTCAGAGTTTTTCATCAGAGGATCGTCAAAACTTGTCATCAAACAAATTTACCATTTTCACAGTATTTCTATACAGGAACTATCTGATGTCAAAGTTTGACATGTAACAAATTTTCACCAAATTGAACATGTTGTCAAATTTTGTCCCTAAAGAAATTCGCAGATATGTCAAAGTTTGTCATGGGAAACATTATCTGATGTCAAGGTTTGCCATCATGGAAATTATCTGATGTGTCAGAATTTGTCATTCAACAAATTATCTAAAGTCAAAACTGACAAACTTTGACATATCTGATAATTCCTCTAAAGACAAAATTTGACAACAGATGATTCATCTGATGGCAATCTTTGATGTGTTGGATAATTTGCCTCAAGACAAACGTTGACCTTTCAAAACATTTGTTCATTGATATATATTGGCGTCAGAAAATTTGTTACATGACAAATTTTGACATCATGTAGTTCCTCTGTAGAAATATTGTGATATTGGTAAATTTGTCTGATGACAAATTTTGACATATAACATAATTTCCCTGTTAATATAACAAAATCTTTGACATAAGAGGGTTTTTGCAATGGTTAACTTTGAACTAATGGATTTTATGTCCAATAATAAAATTTGGCTTCAGATGATTGGCTTGATGACAAACTTTGACATTGGATACTTCTTCTGATGACCAACACTGATATTGGGTAATTTGTTTGACGACTAACTGTTGCATATCAGATAATTCCTGTGATGAAATGCTCTGAAATCAGACAATTCATCCATGACAGTTTTTGACATTAGATAATTTGTTGAATGACAAGTTATGACATATCAGATGATTCCCATGATAACAAACTTTGGCATCAGGTAGAATCTTTGATGTGTTGGATAATTTGTCTCAAAACAAACGTTGACCTTTCAAAATATTTGTTCATTGATATATTTTGGTGTCAGAAAGTTTGATGAATTGTCTGATGTCAGGGCATTTCATCACAGGAATTATCTGATATGTGACAGTTAGTCATCAGACAAATTACCCAATATCAGAGTTGGTCATCAGAACAAGTATCCAATGTCAGAGTTTTTCATCAGAGGATCTATCCAATGTCAATGTTTATGAAAATAATCGTTTGAAGCCAAATTTTATCATTGAAAAAATAATCCAAAAGTTCAAAGATTACCATTGCAAAAACCCTCTTATGTTCAAGTCTTTCATCAGGGAAATTATCGCCGATCGTCAGCTGACGCCTCGAACAGCGGACATGCGTTTTACCTCTCGTGACATTTTATAATGGTTTTAAATCGTTTTTAATAGTTTGACTTGTGATATTCGTGAGTGGGGCCACGCCCACGACTGGCCGTGGCCCCCAATGACCCTGTGATAACTTCCCTTCAGTGCACCCCTTCCTCTTCCAATCCTTCCTCTTTCCATAATCCCTCGGCCACGTCTTATTCAAGACGTGAGCTGCTATCCCTCAAACCTTCAACGCCCTTGCCTTCTTCCCAATCTTCCTTTCCCTTTCCCCCACAATCCCATATCAACTCATCTCTTCTAGGTCAGATTGAACAACTCGGTATCGCGAGGAATCATCGGCGGCGGCGGAAACAGCGGAGAGGAGGGAATCAACCGGTGTCGGCCCTTTTCCTGAATTGCCATGGACGGGCGAACATGCTGCGAGTGGCTGGAGCGGGACAGTGCCTCAACAAGATCCGAGGACACGCCTTCACCTTCCTATCCGAGACGTGGGTCACCGAGGAGAAACACGAGAGCTGCTTTGCTGGAAAGCAGAGCTTTGTGGTTCACGCCAGAAAGCCCGCTGGGCGTGGCAGGCCCAGCGGAGGGTTGGAGCTCTACATTACCAAACGCTTTGAGCCCACCCTACTCTCGTCCTCTCCTCATCACATAGCCGTGGATGCCCAAGGCTTTACCATCATTGGCGTCTATTATCAGCCAACCACGGACTATGACGACCTCGTTTCGGACCTCACATCCATCCTCCAAAAGGTGAAGAATCCGGAGAAAGTCATCATTGGTGGTGACTTCAACATCCGACCCGACTCGAGTGAATTCTCCGAACTCGCCAAGATTCTGAGTCAATGGAGAATCACTCTGCGCTCCGACCCGGGAGTCCCAACACACACCTACTCCCGGGGCGCCTCCGTACTTGACCACATCTTCATATCAGAAAATCTTCCATCTCCGGCCAGTTACGTTCATCAACTGGCCGTTTCTGATCACCTCCCCATTTCAGTCACCTTCAAAATGCCCAGAAACTTCCATCATCTGGGCGTGACTCGAAAGGGGAGGTCCGTGGTCAATGTGCAGGAGTGCGCGGCTCAACTCGAGGCCCTGCAGTTATCCATCGACACCGGGAAGGACTACAATCCAACTGCAGTGGCCCAAGGCATTTCGCAAGCATTCCAAGAGTCCTCTTCAGTTCAGGTGAGGAGAAGAGGACCCAAGACCCCTTGGTTCAGCCCATACCATCGAGAGCTGAGGGGTCAAATGCTCCAAAAATTGCGAAGTGCCAAGAGGAGCCAAACACCAGAGACTTGGGAGCAATATGCCATTGCAAGAATTGCATATCACAAGTCTCTGCGGAGCGCCGAGTCGGCCCACCAAAGATTGGAAGTGGAGAACCTGCTCTCTTCATCGGCTTCGTCCAGGATGGCGGGCTTGTACAAACGTGCAAGAAAGCCCGCCGCCAACTCGGAAATTCCGGTGAGCCAATTCCTCCTCCACTGCCAAAAACTGTTTTCATCGTCATCAGAAACAGTGGTGGAGGAGGTCCAGGGCTGCTTGGAAGAACATCATCCCCTTTTGCAGCCCTTCACGGAATCCGAGATGGACGCAGCCTTCAAGAAGATGAAGAGCAAGGCCCCGTCAACATCAGGGGTTTCTCCCTTCCAACTTTCACTTCTCCGGACCCAAATCCAACCACTCCTACAAGATCTCTTCAGCCACGCCCTCCAAACATCTTTCTTCTCACCAGACTGGATGGAGTCAGCCATCATCTTCATCCATAAGAAGGGGCCCAAGGACATTCCAGACAATCATAGGACCATCGCCTTGGAAAACCCCTTCATGAAGATGATGTCCACCCTGTTAGCTGCCCGTTTCTCCGGATTGGCCGAGGAAAGGAATCTCCTTCCCGAGTTCCAATTCGGTTTCCGGAGAAGCCGCTCAACCACCTCGGCAGCCACTCTCCTCTACGAAATTGTGCACGCAAACATCAGCACTAAGAGGAGAGTTTACGGATGCTTTGTGGATTTCTCCAAAGCATTCGACAGGGTGGATCGAACACGGTTATTCCTCAAACTCCAACTGTGGGGAATTCCGCGTTCCATATGCGTCCTGCTGTCCAACATCTATGCAGGACTCAAATGCTCCATTCGTTCTGGTGAGGACCTATCCCCCTGCTTCTTCACATCCATCGGCCTTCCGCAGGGGGATCCACTATCGCCAATTCTTTTCAATCTTTATGTATCCGACCTGCCCGAAGCCCTCTCCCACCAAGGCCCCACCATCAATAGTAATAGAATACAATATTTACAGTATGCAGACGACCTGGTTCTCTTGGCTGATTCAGCCGTGGAATTGCAAAATGCCATCAATGCTCTCCACGGTTATTGCCAAGAGAACGGCCTTCAAGTCAACACCATCAAGACAAAGGCCATGGTCTTCCATAAAGGTCGTCTGCCACCCACCGCCTTCCACATCAACAATAGTCCGATTGAAATCGTCAAGTTTTTTAACTATGTCGGTTTCACCTTCACCACTCAACTCTCCTTCACCAAACACCTGAACCTCGCAATAACCAAGGCCAGGGCCAGGATCGGATACATCTGCAATAGACTTCCCATCAAGAATCTTCCTCTGCCAATAGTTCTTCAACTCTTCCGGACATACATCACCCCCATCTTCCTCTACGGCCTTCACCTCTGGCTTCCCAACTCCGCCCAATCCGCTCTCAAATCCGCCGATGCCACCTTCACCAAATTCCTCAAAAGATACCTCTGCGTGCCCCAATATGCCAATAATGCATGGACCCATTTCCTATGCGAAACCGAGCCCCTCACCATCGGGCTGGCAAGGTTAGTGTCCAACAGTGTTAGGAACCTGACCTTTCCGGAGGTGATGTCCGGACATTTGCTGTCCTTCCCGGTCAAGGACTTGACAACACCCTATTGTCCTTGGCCTGACATCCCTTCGGAATATTGGCGGTCACGCACCTTCGTCCGGCTTCCTGCCCAACTCCATCAAAGGCGGGAACTGACGAAGGATCTGTTCAATCTGACCCACCCTCTCTACTGCAATAACCAAGATTTTCATCATCTACCTCTACCCAACTGCATCTGTACAGTCTGTCAAACCCCGCTTCATTTCTTCCATGTGCACTGAATGTATTCTAGTCAACTCACTGTGATATCATGATTTACGTAACTATTCTTAACGTGTTTTTAACTTTTGACATGTCTTTTTTCAGTTTTATATGATTATACATATATCCTTGTTTTAATACGCCATGACATGACCTAGAGTCGCAATAAACATTATTATTATTATTATTATTATTATTATTATTATTATTATTATTATTATTATTATTAATTATGTTATATGTCAAAATTTGTCATCAAACAAATTTACCATTTTCACAGTATTTCCCAGGGATAACCTATATAATAGTATAAATATTGGATACGAACTTGCGGAATTTCTCCGCCACGCAACCTCCGGTATGAGGCCGAGAGTTCGTAAACAAGAAGCACAAACGGCCATTTTGGGAGCGGAAAATCAAACGGAAAGCGACCAAAATTCCAAAAGATCAGTGTTCCCTGTGTTGCAAGCGGGTCCAGCCAAGTTCTAACATTGGTAAAGGTCAACCCCACGCCCCAAAATCAGTCCGATGTTGGTGTTTTGAAGGCAACAAGTTCCGCCATGAACAAGTGAATGAAAGAGTGAAAAAATGATCACATCATGGAGAGCAAATTCATTGGTCACAAGTGCGAATGAACCTGCAAGGTGTTTTTTCTTCAAGATGACGATCAAGTGATCAAATGAAATTTGATGACCAGTATACCTGCCTCAATCTTTAGAAGTGACAGCCTTATCTAAAGCAAAATGAATGAATATGGACCTGAATCTGAGCGCAAATTCCTCGTGAAAAAGGATTAAGAACCAACTTTTGCCCGTACCGAAACGGGTAGTTTCTTTACGCACATCCAATAAACAACTTGAACAACAAAGAATATCTTACGATTCCTTGAATTATCAACAAAATAACGTTTTTTTCGAGCTTATCTATTATCCGACTTGAACGTCTTATTAGTACCTTTGAAGAACCCATCCATCAATATTTAAGGTTTTATCCTGAACTTAATTAACACATGCCAAATTTTGTATGAAATCAAGGTTGTTATAGGTTGTGTCACCTTGGCACAACTTAATGTTCTTTAAATGATGGTCCATTTTTGAATTTCTTTTATTGTCTGATTGTGTCTTTTAGTTTAGGATGATAAGGACAGGTAAGATATACTTAAGTTGAAGTCACTTGTGTGATGGATGAGTGCAATAAAACTCCCCGTTTTGATCCGGGTGAGAGTATGTGGGGGAAAGTTGGTTCTTAATCCCTTTTCAAGAGGAATTTGCGTTCGGATTAAGGTCCATATTGAACAAAGAAAGAAGTCCCCAGTGTCAAGAATTCGATCAAATGAAGAACAAATCAAGATGACTTTGAAACCTATCAGGTGGACCTACTACCAATGGATGGGCTCAATATTTTGATTTGCCTTTCGAGTCAGTCTGCCCAAATTGGTGATCTGACAGTCTGACCCGGATTACATGGACCCTCTCAAAGTCTCTAGAATGAAATGCTCACATCAAGGTTGAATTGTGTGGATTTTTTCGCTCAATCTGATTGTTAATTCGTCGGACAAAGGGATCTAAGAAGATCAATCAAGCGTGTAGAGCCTTTACCTGCAATGATAAGACATGATCCTCTGGTCCTGAAGGACCCTTAGCCCCGTTACTGCATGGTCCTGACCTTCTTGAGCCCCAAGACTTGGGAACATTTTCAATCAAATCCACAATCCAGGATTTAATCCCCATGTTTTTCACTCATTTTATCCCAAAGACGTAGTGATTGCCTTTGTTCCAATGCCAATCCGGATCAGATGGCTGATCTGTTCCAAAACCATCAAAAGTGTCCTTCAATAGATAAAGCCAACAACATCTGCGACTTGGACTCCATCTTGTTTCAAAATGAGACTATTCTCGTTCCTTCATTTTCTTATGGAAATGGTTCCTGCGTTGTGGAGGTGTTGACGAGGATGGAAGAAGAGTAACACTCCAGATACCACCACAGATACTTCTGTTTAGTATTGTTTCACAGAAGTTGGACTAATGGGTGAAGTATACTGATGGATTTCGAGCAAGTTTTCGAGTTTTGAATTCAACGAACCGAGTGATAAACGAACCGAACCACCCTGAACTGTCGAGTCTAAAACCGAACCGGAAGACGGACTTTCTTGTCATAGCGTTAAAACTATAGAATCTTGGTTGTGTTTTCAATCCCATCAATCTCAACATGCCTTGTTAAAAAGTACTCTTCATCCTCCCAATTATACAACATCATAACTGTTGATCATTTTAATCTCAAATTTCTTTTTCAGTGGAGACTGTTTAATCACTTTGCACTCTTTTGTTTATTCTTTATCTGCTCTCTACGATTACCTTTATGCCTAGCCTTCTTCAATCTTCTTATTGGTAGAGTGTAGTGATGGGGGGCAAACAAGAGATTGGGCAAGCTGTATTGGCACAATGCTTGGGCTTGCTGAAGCTTGGCATAGCTTGGGTGCTTGTATAAGTACTTTTCCCAGCTAACAGGTTTGCCAAATTTGCTATGAACGAAGAATAAACTTGCCATCCGAATTTCACTAAACCAGGCTGATTCAGTTAAATAGGGCCCATACCTTTGAAAGGATGTATTTTTAAGAAAATTACACACTTCAATTCTCTCACATGGGGAAATGCAAAATATTTCGAGAATACTAAAAAAAGATTTGGCATTTTACTTTTTCATGCCGGTAACTCTGAGTAAACGAGATTTTTCTGGAAGTGTGACTTCTAAATCTCGGTCTTGATAAGCCTCAAAAGTGCATTCATGTGTGGCCTAGAACCGAAACAAAAAAACCATGGTTTTGCAAATGCTATCCAAATTGAAATATTTTTTTTGTATCACTTCCACTATTCATTGCTAAATTATTAAGGTCAAAAGATCATCAAAAATGCAACTTGACATTTTTTCTTCTAAGTCACACTGCAAGTATCTTAACTCTTCAAAGAGCAACTGCCGGCAACTGCATCTTCCGATGTTCCTTGAGCTTGGGAAGTGTATTGGTGTATTGCCCAAGTAATGCTTGTCAACAACTTGTTCTTGGGTGTTTGTGATGACTCATTACTTGCCCAAGTCACATCACTAGTAGAGTGACCTGAAACATGAACGGTGAAATACTTTGTCAGCTCTAAAGAAGCTCATGGGAAAGAAACGAAAACCTGACCTTAGCGACAGGTGGCATTAACATGAAGCTTCAAAAAAGCCCAACAAACCGAGAAGCTCGAGAGAAAAAAATCCAGGAAAAGGAGCCTTTCAATCTGAAAAATATTAACAGAATAACTTGAGCACTGCTTATTATGCAATATGATAACTGAATAGATCGGTATTGGCATGATTTACTTAAACTGATTGCAAAATCGATTTTTTTGCAATTTGGACTTTCTGAGTTGATGGTGGCAACAACAACAGCAAACAATTGAAGCTTCAAAAAACCCCAACATCTTGGCCTAGTTTTCACTTCTTTCCCATGAGCTTCTTTAGTCAGCTCTTTTTGGTGGATATCATAATTACTTTTGTTGTTGGTTCTTTGTTTGTAAAGTAAGAGTGTAGGCCGCTGCAGACTTAATGGAATTTTTAATGATGTTAAATTCACACAATTAGGCTCGCAAGTATTTCAATTCAGTTCAGGTCAGTGGTCACCCTCGATTTGTGACTGATAAGATAAACAAATCCTTTTCCGGTTAAAATCATCACAACACACCGATCAAAGTGACGAGACATAAACCCGATGAGTAGAATATAAGCAAAATGAAACTGGTTGTAGCAAATGCGTTGTATTGATTGGAAAAATCACTTTCCAAAGTTCCTAAGCTCGCCAGTTGTTAAAATTGCCAAACATTGAGTTTCAGAAGATGAAAGCAAATCCACTAGTCCAAGACCAAACCACACTAAAAGATCAGGGATGTCTCCTTTGTTATCAATGTACTTTAAAAATGAGTCATAAGCCATTTTTGATGTGAAACCTAGTTCTTGGTTCTACATTTTTTCCTGAAGTAGTCATAGTTTCCTTGTCATCCCTCATAATATTCAGACGGTGTCTCAAATTCCTCCAATCACAAGCTTGAGCCAAATGTACAAATATTCAGAATATTGAAAATTTGGCATGACTAATTAACAATAGGTTCGCACCGAACATAAACGAACCGACCGAAGGACCCTAAAATCGAACCAAACCATCGAATTTCGAACCAAACTTGAAGTTCGGTCCCATCAGTGGTGAAGTAAGATTACATCTATGTATTTTCCTGATTGCTATGAGGACTAAAATCCTTTGGAGAGCTTAATCTCAAAAGTTCATGAGACGAGTAAAAAGAGTGCTGGGACCTCTAAAATCAAGGTGAAGAACAATTAGTCAATAAGTATTAACACAAAAAGTTTGACTGAATTCTTTCAAGACGCATGTTCAACAGTTTTAGTCGTTAATAAGGTATAAATGACGTTGTGCCAAAATATAGCCTCGGCCTCATACATACTTTCAAAAATCAGAGTTCGTGTCCACCCCTTTCAGGGGTTCCTGTATTTCCATACAGGAACTATCTGATGTCAAAGTTTGACATGTAACAAATTGTCAACAAATTGAACATGTCAAATTTTGTCCCTAGAGGAATTCTCAGATATGTCAAAGTTTGTCATTCAACAAATTATCTAAAGTCAAAACTGACAAACTTTGACATATCTGATAATTCCTCTAAAGACAAAATTTGACAACAGATGATTCACCTGATGGCAATCTTTGATGTGCTGGATACTTTGTCTCAAACAAACATTGACCTTTCAGAATATTTGTTCACTGATATATATTGGTGGCAGAAAATTTGTGACATGACAAATTTTGACATCAGATAGTTCCTCTATAGAAATACTGTGATATTGGTAAATTTGTCTCATGACAAATTTTGACATAAAACATAATTTACCTATTAATATAACAAAATCTTTGACATAAGAGGGTTTTTGCAATGGTAAACTTTGAACTAATGGATTTTTGTCCAATAATAAAATTTGGCTTCAGATGATTGGCTTGATGACAAACGTTGACATTGGATACTTCTTCTGATGACCAACACTGATATTGGGTAATTTGTCTGACGACTAACTGTTGCATATCAGATAATTCCTGTGATGAAAAGCTCTGAAATCAGACAATTCATCCATGACAGTTTTTGACATTAGATAATTTGTTGAATGACAAGTTATGACATATCAGATGATTCCCATGATAACAAACTTTGGCATCAGGTAATTTTTCCCATGACAAAGTTTGACATATCTGAGAATTCCTCAAAGGACAAAACTTGACAACGGATGATTCATCTGATGACAATCTATGATGTGTTGGATAATTTGTCTCAAAGC
>CM021314.1:9484519-9519125 GCA_010645155.1 Tigriopus japonicus
AAGAAAATGAGTCGTACAAGAATTTGATATTTTGTGTACAAGTAGAGGACTAACAAAGAAGTTGTGTGAATCTAGTGGCTTGCATTGCTAACAACATCTGTCTTAAAACCAACCGGCGCCCAACGTGTCGAGTAAAGCAGACGTCCTCATTTTGTTTCCTAGACCATCATGGCTGACTCAGAATTCAGTCTGACTACGTAGCAACAGATTCAAAACATTTCTGTAGTCCAATACAGAAAGCCGGAGGTAACCAACAGTGTCTTTGATTAAGCAAAACAAAAAGTGAACCCTTGGGTAAAACCCTTTGTCTTTATTTCCTAAACTTTTCAGGTTACCAAAAGATCGTTCCATAATTTGGAAATCTTTCGGAAAACTTAAATGTCGCCTAACGAGTCTGAATTTGGCCACCCTAAGGCAATTTCTATGTCTTGTTGATTTCGAGAAAGCCCGAAGACATGAGATAAAAAAATAAAAAAGGATGTCAACTTTGAGTGGTACAGGAATTTGAAAAAAAAACTCCGAACTCTCTGTGATCCAGGTGAATGATTTATCATAATGGCAGTCATTGCTAACAACCTTCCGCTTCAAATCTTCGCAATGCTGACGTGAACACGATGGTGTTGCAAACAGAGCAGAGTGTTCTGGACTTGGTTTTTTTCCAGTGTTACTGTTCTGATCTATGTCCATGCCAATTGACTTCAAGGACCCGTTACAAGAGGGACCACTTAGAAAAAATGTTTTAAAACATAAGTTATGTATGAAACTGTTTGTAATATTGAGTTTGATTTAGAGCCTTGATGGTCAAAAATTTACAAGTTTCCTTGCCCCGTTTTAGGTGGGCAACCATGAAGAATGGCCCAGGAGGTTAAGACCAATCCAAAGGCGTTTTTCTATATTGGCAAACACAAAGAGAAACATGAAACATCCTGCAGGACCTTTTGAGGTCGACGGTAAAACCGTCAATGACAGTGTGGTTATGGCCAATATGCTTGAAGATCAGTTCTCTAGTGCATTAACGATTCCAAAAAGGATAAGAAAAGCAGGCCATGAGAGTGGCATTGATACGTAGTATGTATATTTCATTTTTTTTGTTTAACCTAGAGGTATCAGATAGGTATTGACAACACGACGAGTCCAAATTCCTTTTTCGCTGAGTTTAAACTGAAGAATTGATCCTTCAACAAAGGGCCCAATTTGATCCCGAGGCACCCAATGAAGAAGTTGTCTGATTGGTCCCAAACTTTGGCGAAGTTGACTGTGAGTTTGGCGAGAGTAATATTGCTTCAAACGGGATGAAATTCCGCAAAATTCCGCAACTAGATGTTGCAGCCAAAGGCAATACACAGGCGAGGTGTGACTGACATCTTTGGGCGCAGTTTGAAACGCAAAGAGTGCCTCCACTTTTCTCGTATGAATTGTAACAGTGGCACTCTCATATGCGAAACTTAACTCTTCTCAATGGCCTAAAAACGGGTTTATGAGTTGCCGAAGCGCTTCTTGAACTTAAGCCTTTGGAACGACTTTTGGGTGGGAGCAAAAATAAAATCGTTCACCCACCCAAAACAGTGCTTCCATATTAGAGCTGTGCATCGGATCCGAAAGGTCCCCAAAATCCAATCCAAACTTGATTTCTTAAATCCGAATTCGAATCCAAATCCGACAGCTTCCATTCAATCCGAACGAATCCGAATCCGAAAATTTGGGACTCAATCCGAACGAATCCGAATCCGAAAATCTTTGCCCAATCCAAACGAATCCGAATTCGAAAATCTTCTGCCCAATCCGAAGGAATCCGAATCCAAAAATTTGGCGCAAAATCTGAAAAAATCCGAAAGTTTTAGCTCAATCAGACATTAATCCGAAATTTTTTTGCTCATTCCGATTTGATTCTGATTATTTTGTTATTTTGGCCTAAATTGGAAATAACAACACTATTTCAACTAGAAGTGCCCATAACACAATCTTTTAAATATAATATATTTTATTAATATTTCCACATTAAGCCTTAATTTTTTTAACATTTTGGTATTTTCCAGGAAAAAATAAGCATTTTCTTGTTTTTTTATGCAAAATATTTCAAGAAAATTTGAGCAAATTAATGAATGCTCTTTGCACAATAGAATTTCCCAAAAGGAACCAAATACTGTATGTTAAAATGTTTACGAAAGGATATTAATTCAAAAAATCACAATCATACCAACAGTTAAATGCAGAAAAAACTGCGTAATTAAATTGGGTAAAAACATTTTTATCTTTAAGTCAGTTTGGTGTCAAGTGGGCTGATATTTACGCACTTAATTGTAATTCAGGGGTGAATACTTGGCAAAATCTTACAATTTTATTCAAATAGGATGGTTTTGCTTTGAAGACGTTTAGCAACTTTTTGATGCTTTTTTTACTACAAAACCTTTCTATGGTTCTCTTAATATAGAAATATTTGATCTGCAAATGCTATTATTTAATTGGCAAAATCTGAAACATTAAAATACCTTGTGGAGTCATTAAAAAATTCAGAGTTGAAGGCAGGAGATTGCATTTAAATCATCAAACAAAAAAGGTCTCATAATGAAAATATTGTGAGTTGAAATAAGAAAGTAAAATATAAAATTCGGATTGGGTTCGGATCATGTCGGATCCGAAAAATATTTTGCAAAGCCGAATCCGAATCCGACAGGTTTTGGCGAATCCGAACGAATCCGAATCCGAAAATTCGCGCTAAAATCCGAACGAATCCGAATCCGAAAATTCGCGCTAAAATCCGAACGAATCCGAATCCGAAAATTCGCGCTAAAATCCGAACGAATCCGAATCCGAAAATTCGCACTAAAATCCGAACGAATCCGAATCCGAAAATTCTTGCGTCAATCCGAATGAATCGGATCCGACTTTTCGGATCCGATGCACAGCTCTATTCCATATGCTGCTCGTAGGTTCATGTCTGGTTAACGAAGGAACTAGTTTATTGATGAATGGATTACCCTAGTGCACTAAAGATGCTCATGACAAAGATACGTAAACTAGGTCGAGTTTTTGGGCTTTTTTGAAGCTTCAAGGGTTTGCCGTTGATGTCGCCACCATCAATCCAGGAAGTAAAAGTTACAACGAAATTCGATTTTGCGATCAGTTTAAGTAAATCGTCCCAATAACGAGCAATTCAGTTATCATATTGCATAATAAGAAGTGCTCAAGCTATTGCTTCAATATTTTTTGGGTCAAAGCCTTCTATTGACAGCATTTTTTCTCTTGCACTTCTTGGTTTGTTGGGCTTTTTTGAAGCTTCGCGTTAAAGCCACTTATCGCTAGGGTCAAGTTTTCGTATCTTTGTCATGAGCATCTGTATAGTGCACCAGGCTAAATAAAGCAAACACCTTAATTTCTGATTAGTTCGTAGAGACACTCTGCGGAAACGGAAACTAAACAGTTTAGGGCAAACTCAAATCCAAAGATGTCAGAATTACCTCGCCTCCGTATGGAGGTTGTGAAATTGAGCAGGTATCATTGGTGAAGGATTTAGGATTTGTCAACCAAGCTGATGGAGAGAACCTCACAGGGAATCCCATTCCTTGTGGCGATAGTAAAAAAATCGCAACCCAATGAAAGGACTGTCGTGTATTTTCTTTGATCTCTTTTTGCTCATTAATAGTTTTCTTAAATCATGGGACATCATTGCATAGGTTCCCATCTCAAACAGTTGCCCTACTTGAAAGTTTCCATCTGTTCCTCAAGTAATTATTTCAGTTGTTTATTTTCAAAATTATATGATTGATTTTCTTATATTTTTAGGTGTTTGCCTCGTTTACAGACAAGTCTTATGTTGACAAAGGAATTTGTGATTTATGAACATCATATTATATATGAATGGAATCCGTTTTTGAAACAAAGTGAATGGAGAAAATAAAATCTGAATATTTAATGAACAAATCAATTCACTTACCAATAAACTTCGAAATGCAATTGAAACTTTGACGCTATGGAAATTGGAAAATAACACCATCCATTTATCTGCGATGAATATTGTTTTCTTAATCACCATGATGAGAAATGATATGATGCCCATTTTTTTACATTTGCTTTGGATCTTTCTTTTGGGGGCGGGGATGGGGGATTTTACTACCGCTACTAGGAATGTGATGCCCCGTAAACCAAAAAATCTTATACAATATGTGTGCATTTCACATTTATTTTACGAAATTTGTCTAGGAATGAGTTACTGTTGGCAGAATTGGACAACCATCGTTTAGTGGGTTAAACAGGAAAAGTAACTAAAATTCTCTCCAATCCTGCCTTAAATGTTGTTTGAGGATTAACTCCTACTTGTTCCCGACGAAGACTACTAGACAAAAGATTAAACAGTGAATGGGGCCAAATAAAAGAGAGAAGAGAAGTTCATTGTTCAAAGTAGCCTGGATTCCATTGGATTTGGAGGTTAGTGAAACGTCTACCATTAATTTTTTTTAAAACATTTCAAGGTCCTTGTATCCTTTTGCGAGTTTGGAACAAAACAAATCAACGAATCAATTCAGTTGAGTAGAAAAAATGACTTTGCATAACGTTTCCTGCAAAATCTTCCAGTACCACTTCTTAAAATATGTGTATTGACAATGATATCTTCAAAATCTGTTTCAACATACTTGGTTAACCAATTTCTTATTCCTCGTTTATTTCCACTTTTTTAAATCCCAATGTAATCCTAACAAATAAAAGATAACCTAGGTACACATGAAACTGTCTTGGAAATAAATCAATTTCACTCCTTTGTCCCTGTTTGTGGCCTCAGAAAGGCCAATATTGGGATCGGAGACCTCAAATGCATTGGATCGGAAGGCCACACGAAAGGGACTGGCTCGGCCTGAAATGAAAATTGTTTAATTGAGTGAGTGATCAGTAGAGCCCGGGAAAAAATGTTGGAAAAACGTCCAAAAAATGTCATTAAAATGTCAGGAAAAAGGGCAAAATTTTTTGAAATATAGGGCAAAAAGGGCAAAAAATGTTGAAATTTAGAGCAAAAAGAGCAAAAAAATGCTAAAAATTAGGGCAAAGAAGTCAACGAAATGTGTGAGAAATGGGACTAGATGTGTGGAGGACTTGAGAATTCTACGTAAGACAATGTGACCAGACATCTGAAGGAAATAATGCCGTCAAAACTCTAGCTTAAAAAAACGGGAGGTTGCGCTTCACATAGCAGGGTGTTTTCATAAGCCACACGTCAATACAGTTTATGTTATAAGTCAGATAGCACATTCAGACCCTTTAAAAGGCAATATATATGAAAGTCTGAGTAAATAATGGCAACAGTGCCAACTAAAACATACTTTACTCTACACATAGCTATTTAGCCCACGTAAAATAATCACAGAAACAAGGGTCACAAAGTTTCTGATGTGAACTTTTTCACAATAACAAAAAGAACTTGAAGGGCACTTTTTTCCCCTTTCCAAAGATTTTGATTAATTGGCATCATAAAATGTGAAGTTGAACAATGACAATTTTAGCGGGAAATTTTGGCGGGAAATTTCAAGCCTTCACTTGATTAATTGGTCCCTCAGAACCGGTTTTGGGATGATATTTTTGAGCAAAAAGTACAAAAAATGTTAAGAAAATGTTGAAATTTTCCAAAAAATGTCAAATAAAATTAAAATGTTATATTCACGTAAAATTGGCAAAAAATATAAAAAAAAATTTTTGATGTAAAAAATTTTTTTCCCTAGCCCTAGTGATCAGGGTTTTTAATTACATGAATATGACAGCGTGTGCACTTAAAATCTGAACAAATGGATCTAAAATAAGTTAATCAAGTACAATCAGGAAAAAGTATTTTATGGTGATGACGCCGTGTTCTTCCTAACCACAGATCATATAATGACTATAGTATGTCGCCTTTGCCTGTGCCGTTAGCAAGAGAAAAAGGGGACAACTTGGCCCAGCTGTGCTAGCTTCAAAGATCTCAGGGCGACCGCGTGTTTAGAAGCAACGATGTTCAATCGTGTGGAGAGCAAAGTACGTAGGGCACGCTGAGTTCGTTCTGGATTTGGCCACTCTGGCAAAAATTTAAAAAAGTTCAAAATTCCCACCATTTTAGGGTGAAGTGGTATGTACCAGCTGATGAAGCAAAGTTGGTCTCCTTTTTCTAGCACACAGCGAGGTCTAGCCATAAGATCAGGGGTCGGCAACCGGTGGGCTGCGGCACAAATTTGGGCCCAAGGGTGGTCATTGGTGGGCCCAGACGCTATAGGGAAAGTCCAAAATAATGGGCCCGTGAGTCATCCATCTCGTACTTTGCTCGTGGGCCCAAAGCTCTTTGATCGTTAATTTGAGGGCTCCTAGACCTACCAACGGCTATTTGGTGGGCCCTTGTCAACACATAGTAAAATTGGTGGGCCCTGACCTAAAAGCGGTTGCCGATTCCTGCATTAGATGATCTGTGTTCCTACATTAAGAATGCACGGGAGGTTCGAGTGATCTCTTCAAAAATCTTATCGCGGGCGGAAGAAACTTGGAAAAGGCTTGTTTGGCAATGGTAGGTGGCTCGTGAGAATTTGGGCAGTTTAAGGGTTTTTACATTGAACAGACCGCCCTTATTACTTTTATGTTACAAACATGGTTGCATTGCAAGTTTGGAAACTTTTGTTAAGGATTTTGGAAAAGTATGCAAAATTTGTTTGTTCATTCTTGCTTGAAAAAACACTCAAGAAAAGATCACTTTTATTGCATATACACAAGGGTAAGTGGTATTTCAAAAACAAATTTGAACCGCCAAACTTCGAAATCAATAGGACCTTCAACAAAATGTGATGAATTACACCTGTTTCCATTCAATAGCAATAGAGAATGTGAACTAAATATATCGGTGTAACAATTTCCCCCCATAAGTGGAGACATAGGTGGAGACAAACAAAAGGGAGGTAAAAGCTCAAAGTCAATCACAAATTGGTCACATATTGATACTCATTTTACAATTGTCATCTTAAGTATGCAAAAGTATATCATCCTAACCAGAACATTAGCTTTAAGTAAAGTCACTTGACGTAACTGTCTTTAGAGATTTATACGCATTTTTTTTCTTGACTAGGTTTAACAAACCCCCCCACCAAGCACTTGCTTATCTTCTCATTTTGGCTACCTTACTGTTCCTCTGCACTTTGGCCTAGCTGACCAGCACAGATATGAGGATAAAAGGGCTAGATTTCACTAGATTTGGAATTGTTCACAACCTCTATGATCCTTTCAAAGGACTTGCTGTTTATGAATGAGCACAATGAATTGTGCATATTTTTCCAAAATCCCAACCAAAAGTGTTCAAACTTGTAATTCAACCATGTTCGTAACATACAAGTCATAAGGGCGGTCTGTAAACTGCAAAAGCCCTTAAACTGCCCAAATTCTCACGAGCCACGTACTGTTGCTGAATTTATAGATTGATGATTTTAGAGTAGATCACTTGAGATCATTCTCATAGAGCGAGAGCATCGACAAGTGCCGCCACTAGTTCCCATTGTGCATGTACTTGACAAGAGACTAAATTTAGCATTACTCAAGCAAGTGTACCAAACTTGTGAAAGTTTCGGCCGAGAGAGGGCTTAACCGAAACCGAAACCGAAAGCAGTTGATTACAAAATTGGTCAAATGCAAAATCTGCCTTAAAAATTAGAATGCTCATGTGTTCGATGTTGGGTAGTCGCAAATTTTGAAAAATCGGAAAACTTAAATTTCAGAGGTTTTTGGACCATTTTTTTTTATTTTGTTGTCAAACTCCATTTTACATAGTGCTTGTCTGCTTTCGGTTTCGGTAGGCATAACCGAAAACGAAACCGAAATTTCGGCCGTAATTTCGGCCGAAAGCGCTTTCGGTCCATCACTAATGAAAAGGTACAACATTGACACACTTCAATAGACCGTGTAGAGCTTGTTTACTTTACTTGGTTCCCACAGCTGAATTAGATGACGTCATGTCAATTCGTTCAACTGCCTAACGTAAGATGGCGCAGCACCTAGTTTCGGCGTCTATAACTTTGAATATGTATGTGTTTTTGCATGAAAACCGAATGCTACTTGTACTTTGAAATATGCGGCATAATTTCAACTGTTCTCATCAACCGATCCTGACCCCGAACCGAAAAATGTTGGCCTGACCCACCCCTAATAATTGAAAAATAAAAGAATAAAGTGCGCCAATTTTATTGTATGTGTGATTAATCGCAGTTTGATAGAAACAGCACAAGTCTACGCCTTGAGAAAATGCTAAGACCGGCAAGGGTGGGATTTTTTTTGATTGCAGTTAATCAGCTAATGCTAAATACCTATCTCTCTTTCCCTGTCTTTGTTTCTCGTTTTGAACGGAAGATGTCAGGTAGTTTTGTCATTGTTGTAGAAAACGCCAAGCGCCCAAAATACAGTGGATTCCCGTTTATCTTAAAGCAAAGAAATCTGACCCATCTTATTCTTGTGAGGAGACGTGGTGTTAGCGCAGTTTCCTACATTAAGAGAGGTCTTAGGCCAGATTCTCCTCCCCGACCTTTCTCAGGGAAACTTTTAGACGTTAATCTACATTGTCTACACCCAGAGACGGAGAACCATTCTGATACCGGACATAAGAATGTATTAATGCCTAACAGAAGATTTGAGCCGGGCGAGGTTCAACCCTCCGATACTAATGCCCACAACGGCCCACAATTCACACCTACATAGATGGCCTTTTTTTTGACTCACTGCACACGGTAAGAGGACCTCCACCAACAGAAGCGGTTAATCCGGCATTTCGTCCACAAAATCGGGATTTCAGACCCTTACTTCCAAGTGTGTTTTCAGCAAATGGTAAGCTTAAGCAATCATATCCCTGGAGGTTGCCGTCCATTAACGTATTAAGAGAATCTCGGGTGTTGGAAGCGCAGCAATAACTACCCTAAAAATCAAAGAAATCCAATACAAGCTGTTTTGGAATGTTAAGACCGTGATATGCCATGGGGTTTGCAATTTAGGTTAAATAAACCAAAGATCAAAAAAGGCCTAAAATCCCAAAACTAATCTTTTGACAGGTTCAGAGAAAAACATCACAAAATGTAATTCCAACCTATGTTATAGGTTTGGCTTCTTCTGTGTCTCCATCTGGTGGTGAATATTTCATAGTGTGATAACTGATAAATGATGCATATTACACATTAAACGATCAGTATTTACCACAGTGAGGGTACCGGCTCCTGATGTAGTTGTCCCTAAAATAAAAATAAGCATATATATCAACACGAAAATTAAAACTGTCATTCATTGTTCTCCATAGGAGAGTTACGTTGATAAACATCTTTATCTCACCAGAGACGTCAAAATCCGTGTTCATCTGGGTCGTCCAACAAATCCTGCCAATAAAAAAAGTTATTGTCTCAGAAATTGCAATGCCACAAATGGATTTAACACCCACCTGCAAGCGTTTTGATTCCGCCTGACACACATTACTTGGTTTTGATCGGCTAAATGTCCGTTGCCGAAATTGAAAGACTGCACTGTTCCGGTTCCAGATTCACTCGTGAAATATTGGGTGCATCCAGAGGGAGCCAAATTAGGTGAATCACATTCATATTGAGTTACCTACAACCAGTGATCAAGGAGTGCATTAATGATATCTATCCTGCATTATGCTTTTTCATATTTTATTGTTAGTGATGAACAGGAGGACACATGAAATATTTGTTTTCACCTGACCATGTGGTCAATTAAAGCTTAGTCTTGATTAAAAGCCAAGTTTTACCATGAACCAAAAAGTACATCGGTCAATGAGGTTTCTCTAACATACCCGAATTTGAAACGCCCGCCCAATTGTTGATTGTCCAAGTTGAAAGGAAAGCAAGTTGCACTCGTTGTCAGCATCCACAAATACTGCAAATAAAGGATTCAAGAGATAGTTCAAGAGCTCCGATTCTAACTTGTAAATCAAATGGAACAACATGCTTATGATTGAGGAATGACTTTAAAAGAGTATCTAAGATTTTCAAGATGATTAATAGGGGCGGAGAGAAATTGAATAATTTGCCAAAAAAGGAGGTTTCAAGTTGAACATATGGACAAAACTAGATTTCATGCTTGAAAAAGTCCAAAAATGTGGATATGGGAAAAACCCGCAAGGAAAAACTTAAAAGCATTTTTTTGACATTTTGTCAATTTTTAGGCTAAGTTGATTTCGTTTGCTCTTAACTTTGTTCCGAAGCGTCAGGTTCTTGATTTGGAGATTGAAATTTATTCGACTCGTTCTTTTCTCTTCAAAATTTTCGGCAGATATGTTTGTGTCGGAGCAAAATTTTGAAAAATGTTTTTTTCCAATCTGCTAAAGCTAAGCGTGGTTTATTATCGAATTTAAATGTCTAGAAATTGCGGAAAAAGTTCGAAAACAGTTGAAACACCCTAAAACAAAGAGATGAACCAAAAAAGCTGATTAACTTATGCAATCATACTGTTTGATCCTTGCTCCAATGATCAGTACGGCCGCAGATCTTTTTTTTTTGATAAGCAGAAATGTCAAAAGTTTCACCATAATAAATGATGAAAATTACGTGTAATTTTTTTTTGTTGATGTTGAGCAGAAATCCCAGACGTTTCACAGCGTAGAGTCAGCTGATGGTTACGTCAGCTGACCCTTTAATTTTTTGAACATCTGGGATTATGATGATTAACGGGATATCATCAGTTACCCTCCTTTTTGAATCAACTGGACTTATGTTCGACGGCCACAAATGCAAATCCTGGCCCTAAATATTGATCATAAATTGGATGCAGATAACTTGAAGAAAATTTAACGCACTGTGGTGATGAGTATTAAAGCCACAAATAACGGGTGGAGTCACTCCTGATCCACTTGAAACCTTGAATCGGTCCACTTGGCATTGACCAACAATAGCGTTTTCGATGGCCATAGCTTGATCACTTGGATTGCCATTTGCTAATTTGATTATGGTAGTGGAATCAGTTGAAGGTCCGGCAATTTGAAAACGTTGAAAGTCGAGCCTCAGCTAGAATTTTAGAAAGCATAATGAGACTCTAAACTGCTGGACCAAGGGACATAAATACACTCGATTACACACACACTCTTTTTTCATAGAACACTAAAAGGGGTCATAGTTTTGAAGTGCTTGGGTAAAGATAGAGCTCGTTTAAAGCTAATGCAAATATTTTCTGTACAGGAATATGGTCAGATCTTTAGAGGATAATAATCACTAGGGCTCGAAAAAAAGTTATTTTTTGTAGCAGAGCAGAGAGCCTAGAGCTTTTTAGCACTAGGGTCAGCTGACTATCTCGCTTGGTAACCGTCAGCTGACCCTCCACATTGAAACTGGTACCAACAAACAAAAATATCTCCGGTCCCTAGGAATAACGTTTTAGACAATGGCTTGAATTGTCAATAATCCTTACTTGGCAGATATCGTTATTGATTGGTGTAATGTATCCGTAAGATGTATTTGACTAAAAACAACGCTAAATCATTCAGAAGCCCGTGTTTTCAAAACGTTCTCCTCAGTCTCGAGTTCCAGAACAAACTCGAAAACGCCGCCGATCACACAAGGGTGACCACACCTCCCCCTCATCTCGACGGTGGCCTCTGCAGGCCAACTAGAGATCAAATCAAGGGTTCTGTTTCTTTGGCCGGCCTCGGTTCCTCAAAGTACCAAGATCCGGATCATCCTGACATGGAGCTTCTTTCAACAAGTTCACATGTATGATTTTTGAAGTCCCATCTTTCCCCTCGATCATCCAATTCACTTCATTTACTTGCTTTATTATCCGAAACGGTCCAACCCATTGAGAGGCCAGTTTCTTACTCAACCCTCTTCCAAACTGTTGTCGCCGAAGAAGAACAAGGTCGTTGATCTCAAATTTCCTCGGTTTGACTCGGTTCTCTCGATCATACGTAGTCTTCCTCTGCTCCGCAGTCCTCCTCAAATTCACACGAGCCTGCTGGCGATATTGACCCATTCGATTTTTGATCTCAACTACTCCTCTTGGTTGGTCCAACAACGACCCAAATTTCAAATCCACGGGAAGCCTCGGCGTGATTCCATACAAAAGTTCGGCCGGTGATGTTCCAATGGATTCATGTTTTGTGACTCGGTACGCCAACATTGCGGTACTCACATGTGTTGGCCAATCTGTCTGATCCTCCGACACATACATCCTTATCATATTCATAAGTGACCGATTCACTCTTTCCACCGGATTAGATTGATGATGGTAGGGTGTTGTGAACGTTTGAATAATCCCCAACTCTTGACAAAACTCGCGGAATTCTTTTGAAGCCATATCCGATCCTTGATCCAAGATTACTTTTCGCGGTACCCCAAATCTTGGAATGACATCACCAAGAAACCACTCCACCAACACCCTTGCCCCCAAATTTGGTACTGTTTTCACCTCCACCCACTTGCTAAAACAATCCAACAGAACCAAAATGTACTTTTCTCCGGATTGGGCTCGTGGCAGAGGCCCAATTACATCGATAGCAACACACTCCATTGGCTCCAAGTTACTATGATCTGGTGTCACCATAGGTGCAGTTGTTGGAGTGGGCAAGAAGTCCTTTTTCTTGGCGCAATCCACGCATGATCCGGCCCATGATCTGATGTCTTCACGCAATCTCGGCCAATAAAATCGAGCTTTTATCATTTCTTTGACCTTTGCAGGCCCAACATGGCCCATCTTCGTGTGGAACTCGTCCCAAACTTCTTTCTTCTTTGCCTTAGGAACACACAATCTCCAGCCCTCATCACACAACCGAAACCAGACGCCGTCACGGATTTCGTACTTTGATGGCTCCGCCTTTGCCGCTTGTTGTAGCACTCCATCCTCTTCTTGAAGCTTCCTCATTTCGTTTGTTGATGTGACTAAGCTTGCTACAGCCCGAGACAAACAGTCGGCATCTTGATTGTCTTTTCCCGCAATATGCTTGATTTCAAACTCAAATTCGCACAAACGAAGCGCCCATCGGCCCAATTTTCCTCTACAATCTTTCTTTGTTCGCAACCATGCCAGAGGCCGATGGTCCGTGTAAAGGATAAATTTTTTCCCAAACAGATAGTGCTTCCACCTTTCGATTGCATACATGATTGCATAGGCCTCTTGTTCAATGACGGGATACCGTTTCTCTGTCTCGGAAAACGCTTTGCTTGCATACTCCAAGACAACCCTCTTTCCATCTTGCTCTTGCAATAATAAAGCTCCAATCCCTTGAAGACTGGCATCCGTTTTGACGATAAATGGGCGCGACAGATCTGGCATGACTCGCATGAGGTCGGTACACAAAGCTTGTTTTATATCATCAAATGCTTGTTGATGTCTTTGTTCCCACGAGAATGACGCCTTTCTCGTTGACAAATTTTGCAATTCGCGGACCCTGACTGCAAAATCCGGTATCAACGTCCGATAATATCCAACCATTCCTAAGAACCGCTTCAACTCTTTCGAATCCATTGGCCTTGGGAACTCTCGCATTGTTGCCATCTTTGACTTAGTTGGTCTAATTTCGTTCTTCGTAACACAGAAGCCCAGGAACTCCACTTCCGTTTGGAAGAATTGGCACTTTCTTAAATTCAGGGAAAGTCCGGCATTCCTCAGTAACTCCAAACATCTCACCAAGTGTTTCTGATGTTCTTTTTCTGTTTCGGAGTGTACACAGATGTCGTCAAAGTACACCACGATGTTTGGTTCGTTTGCAAAAATTTTTCTCATTAATCGACAAAATGTTGCCGGCGCAGATGCAAGCCCGAATGGCATTCTCTTGAATTCAAGCAGTTCGCCTCTGAATCTGAAAGCCGTTTTTGGTTGATCCTCCTTCGCCAGCTCAATCTGATAGTATCCTTGGTTGCAGTCTAACACTGAGTACACTTTCGAATTTCGTAACAACTCCAACGACTCATCCACACGTGGCATGGGGAATGCATCCTTTTCTGACACTTCATTCAGGGCTCTATAATCAATCGCAACTCTGACATCTCCATTCTTCTTCCTGATCAACACCACGGGTGAGCACCACGCACTTTGACTTTTCGTAACCACCCCGTTCTTTTTCATCCCTTGAACGGTCTCATCAGCCTTGTCCATCAGTTGAATGGGCATCCGATGCGACGGTAAACAAATTGGCGATGTTTTTCCCGTTTTAATCTCATGTTGAACCACATTCGTCCATCCCAAGCCATCGAATACGTCAGTGAATCGCCGTCGCAACTCCTCCATTTCTGGTCTCAAGACCATCCCTCCGGTGTCGTCCTTCATTTGTGAAACATCATCTTTAATCAAATCATCTGGTAGGACTGATGCAATCTTCCATTCGCCCGGAAATGCACTGTCCTCCTCAATTGCGGAAAGAACGCTCTGACTCGCTTCTTCTCCCGATAATCCATCAATGCTGACACCGCCCAACTTGATCACATTACAAGCTGTCTCCACAGTTACTTCGTTGGGTCCCAAAAAGTCCATACCCAAAGTAACCGAGGCCACATTTCCAACGAAGAAGGTGTGTTCCACTTCCCATTCTCCAATGCTCACATGGCACGGCAGTTTCCCTTGAATCCATAACTGATCTCCTGATGCAGTCTGAAATTTTGTGGAATCCATCTCTGATGCTAAAAACTGGCTCATGGGCAAAACACTATTCGTCGCACCCGTATCCACCAACGCCGTCGTCTTGCATCCATTGATGACGATCTTGACCTCAGGTCGCGCAAATCTTTGCTTCGCCAAGCTTCTCATCTCGTTGGCTGAGTAACGATGATCCGATCTTTCTCTTCTCTTCATGCAAGACCGAGCCAAATGACCAACGTCTCCACATTCGAAGCATCTCCGGGTGTCTCCAACCGATGACCCCTCTGATTCCTTCGACTCTGCCCTGGCTGGTTTGGTTTTTGATTTCTCATTCGTTCTTCCACCGCCTCCTTCCAAGGTCTGTTTCACGCTCTCGGCCATGAGAGCGGACTGGATTGCAGCCTCCAACTTATCTGACTTTTGATTGAGCACCACTTGCTTTAGATGAGGTGTAAGTCCGTGAACAAACCGATCTCGGATCAACTGGTCCCGATTGGACTTCGCAAATTTCCCATAACACTCCTGAACCGTTGTTCTACATCTTCCCAAGAACTCTTGTACTGCTTCATTTTTCTGCATGGATGTGGACCAAAAAAATCGTTGTACCGCGGCCTCACGAAATTTTTCCTCCGATGGCAATAACGCTGCTTTGATAGCGGCCAGACTCTGGAGTGTTGCTGGATCCAGGTCCTCCAAAACCACTGATCCCACCTCAAGCATGCCTGGAAAAACTTTCGCAGCCTCTGAATCGGACCACCCATTGCTTGAAGCTACCCGATCAAAATATTTTAGGTAATCCACAATCGTATCATTCTTCGTTTTGGGTACGGGTGAGATCGAGAACGACATTTCGGAAGTTCCGATTTCTTCTCCGATCTTGTTTTCAGACTCCTCTCCGAGTTGATGTGGATCCCGTTCGTCGGCTCATTCACCACCTAACGAACGCCGCTGCCACCATGTAATGTATCCGTAAGATGTATTTGACTAAAAACAACGCTAAATCATTCAGAAGCCCGTGTTTTCAAAACGTTCTCCTCAGTCTCGAGTTCCAGAACAAACTCGAAAACGCCGCCGATCACACAAGGGTGACCACATTGGGCAAATTTTGGCGTTGCATTCGCCCATTCCCGTTGGAATATTTTCGTCACTAAATATGGTAATGTTCTCTGATGACGTTTCTCCACAAGAAATTGTGACTGAAAGATGAATATGTGTTCAAAAAGCAAGGTACACGTATTTCATGAATCTTCAACACAAATGGGAAAACGAAATGATTGATTGATTGTGACGTACTGTGAATTTAAATCGTTTCACGTAGTTGTCTGGTTCGGAAAAATGTGTTTTTAAGAGTGTCAAAACAAACTTTACCAGCCATTTGAAACAACGTAACAGGAAAACTGCAGAAGGTTTGCGCAAATTCAATAATATTTTTAGTGGGCTTGAAAGCAAGGAATAATAAGATGAAAAATATTTGTTTAAAATCTTTTGACAAAAAAACGTCATTCCTCTTCGGATATTTAATTCAATTTCTTCACGTATTTTTCACCCCTGTTTTTTCACCTATTTTTCTATTTTCAACATTCAAAACCGAGCAAAGAAGACCTACTTTTTTGTTTTTGGAAAAGTAAAAACACACAGTTTTAGTCAAAAATGATGTAACCAACTTTTTGATCTGACACTATATAAATTGCCGGAGCCACAGAAGAAAACAAGCTCTTTATTGACCGCCTTCTTCTTTTATGAGACTTCCTCCAAGCCCAAAGGGGCCAGGTCCAAATATTATTTCCTACAAGTTACTTAATTGCCATCAAATCATTTTCATTGCCCTAAAATCATTTTGTTGCCCTAAAAATCATTTTCATTGCCCTTAAAATCATTGTATTGCCCTATGAATGAATCATATCTTTACAAATACATCCCAAACACACATTACTTGTAAGTCTGAAGCCCCATTCTCATTGATGTGTAATAATCTTGTGAAGTATTGTGGTAGGCTTTTATACTAAGGCATTGAGTACCCAACGCACCCAACTGATGTACTGTACTTGAGATGAAAAGAGCTAGCTCCAAAAACAGGTGTTGAGTAGGCAAACCATGCTAGTTAGATGATAGGAATGCCATGGTTGAACTGATTTTCAGGGTTGAAAAATTGTAAAGGAAGTCCCAAAAAGAAAAAGTTGGTCAATACAATAACAAATGCATCCTCAAATGAAGGGAGTAAAAAGGAAGGGAAAAAAAATCCGGCCGAGGGAGTTTCATTTTATTGACGACCTGAGTCAGCCCAAGGGGTATTAGTGAAAATGAAATGAGTGATGTCGGAAATTTTGCCCATTACTCCCTTCCTTTGCAAGTACATCAATACAAGTACCCCTGAAAGAGGAGTACATGTAACTTCGCCCGATCCCCTTTTGGTTTATACACAGGAGGGTCCAAAACCATCCCCTTCATTTTGATTGACTCCCGCGGCTTTCATGATTTGAAAACTCGTTCTTTCTGCTCAAAACGGGACATGAGGCAGTCTACTCACGGGTTGCTCCTCATTCTCAGTCAGTCAGCATTCTTCATTTCCCATAAGCACTAGCCAAACAAACGAGTGAATTTGAAAATCAGACAAACCTTTGAATTTGTGTTAGTGAAATGATGAGCCATTTTCAGCCCTTTGGCCTTTCTGGGAGGGCTCACAATCTTCAAGACTTGAGGCAGTCTCACAATTGCCTTGATTTCTATATGTACGTACGTGACTCATCTTTGCTTTACCAGTGGTAGTCAAGGATCAAAGAAAGTATTCAGTGCAATGTTGCCAGTTCTCGGTCTTCAGTGCCATTTTTTTCGTTTGAGCCAGTGATGGCATGCAATGGAAATACATATTGCAACATGCCTGTGCAAAGGAAATCTACCGGAAATCCCAAAGCATTGAACTTTAAGGACAAACCGTTATAGACAAACATTACTTGGGTTTCAAATTTCTGACAAATTCATAGGATCTCAAAGCCGCACAAAGTTTTTATTGATCTTGAACAGATGACTAGTTAAAAGACAAAAATGGCATAAAAAGCACCTTGAAAGCAAATTGAATTGGCAAAAAAAACAGAGAACATAACAATTCAAGCAACAGCAATGGGCAAAACAAAAAAATTGAATATAGCAAGTTTTGGAAAAAGTCATAAAATGATTAAGATTGTATTGTCGGTCTCTTAGGCCAGTTCTGGATATCCTTGTTTTATCATTCTGATCAATTCGGATGCCTCATAGTTGAAATTGATAAATTGGCATCAACATTTTGGGATTGATTATAAAAGTGACCAATATTGAACAGACATTTTTACCTAACAATGTTTTGCTTGAAATTTTGAAACCCTAATCTTCATACCCATGTGTTGTTATGAATGTAACATTTTCAGCCACATGCTACATCACTTCTACTGATTTACAGCCTCGGTTAAATATGTTTCCAGCACCAGGAAGATTCAATCAACACTTTTCCCTCACTTACATGGCCGTGGTTAATGTTTCCTTATCTTAAACAAGGCCACAGAGAAAATTGACAGAGAAGCAAATGTTGAGGATAGCTTCCAATTAGACTATCTGTACTCTCTTTCCTCTCTTGGTTCATGATTCATTGAAGAACAATAACCAAGAGTGCTCTCCATCTTTGGATTGTAAAAAAACTCCAAGTACACAAAAGATCAAGAAGAATTCAGAAAAGTGTAGAATTCAGGGTCAAGAACTATAACCAATCAGAATACTTTCAAGCTACCAAAATATACCCAATATCCCAATCTACTAAAGTCCTGTCTACCAGAATTCTTAGTGATGAACTTTGTTGTCCTTTGGCAAATATGATCCATGTATGTCTGCTTCCAACCAAATTGATACTGTGGTGGGATTTGATTACAAAATTTTGTTATTCGATCCACATTTCTGCCACCATCATCAAGAAAATAATTACTTTATGTTTCACTTTTCATTTTGCTGTCATTCTTTGAAATCTTCATTTAATTTGTGAATCTTGGATAGCATTATCGCTCAATCTTTCTTGATATGAAATTGTGTGCCCAAATTTCATTTTTACAATCAATTTATCATGCTTATGAACTTTGCTTTCGCTTTGTACCCTTTCAGTGTCTCGGGTCAATATATTTCTGCCTGTTGTTTCTTGTTTCTTAATAGCTAATTAGAATTTAGATTTTTACAAAGTCATTGGCAGGGTATAATATGAGCCTACATATAGGTCAAATTTTCACAAATGAGGTGGTAAGGATACAGGTCCTCGAGTTTTTAACATGGGAGAAACGCTTTGTACCTGCTGAATATTGGACCCTCTTACGTATTGGGGAAAAAGAGGTTAGTTAAGTGTACTGATGTGTTTCGAGTTGGGTTTTTGTCAGAGTTTTGCCATTTTGGTTTTTAGCGTCAAAAAGCTGACCACAAGTAAACTTTTCAACAGAAAATGGACCTTGTCTGCCATAAGTCATGGCAGCACTGCCAACTGGAAATCCATAAGTGTAGCTACTGATAAAACTCGAAATCAAACTAGTTCGAGTGTTGCCAAATTGGTCCCTGTTTAGGTCTTTTTAAAAAGCTCAATACAACCTGCCCTTTTTAACAGCTGTAAACTTCCGAGTCAAAACTGGCAGCACTCCTGGTTCGAAACACATCACTTGTTAAGTGTACTCCCCTTTCATGGGTACATGATCAATAGTATCTTTACCTCTCTACGAACTTTTTTGTCTTGTAGGGGTAAATCTTGTCACGAATAAGTTTAAATATACAAAACAGGTACTTACAACTACAACAAACACCAAATCCATTTGCACACGATCCAACATCGACTCCTTTTCTGTCTTTACACTCCTGATTAGTGTAACAAGTTCCGGGCATGCCTTCTGTTCCATTACAGGGTCCGTTAGCAAACCTAAGAATCGATCTTTCACTTAAGTAAGCTTACACTTACCTCAATTTTGAAAAACTGAAAGATACGATAATTCTCAGTGCTTACCGAATCAATTGAAAAATTGAAACTAAAACAATAATAATGTGATCACCAAATTCAGCGAAGGCTATTATCAGCGCAATAGTTACATTGGTCTAAGGAGCGATGATTTCGAATGGTCTCTGGTTCTTCAAATTTGTCGTGAATATAGCCATTGGTTAATGAAAAGATAGATAGGGTTACACAACAAAATAAGTAATGGGCACCCATTCTAAAAGAAATGAGAAGTCTGATTATTCCCCAATTTAATAGGTTATTCTCTATCGTTGACAGAGCAAAACTAAAAGGAACAAAGGAGGCTTGAACTATGTTTTAACCTGGGCAGATTGAACGTCACTTAACAAGCACAGGCACCAACAGTAACCCCTTGTCTCTTCATTTTAGTTTATTACTATTATTGAGTAGAACAAAAACAAAAACAAAATCCATTACAAGATAAGAAATCGCTGCAGGGTTGGGTAAAACAAAAATATAAAACTACATACGTCTTTTTATCATAGGTGTATTTCTAAGTTTTGACTTGGAATCAAAATACTTTCTAGATACATAGAATGGTAGATGGCGCATTTAACGTTTGTGACGGTTATTTGAAAAGGCCTATTAAAATCATTTTGTGATCTGCGTCATGGCTTGAACTACTTAAATCGCACATCTTTGCTCATTCCTGAGGGTGAGGTAATAATCAATACTTGATGGAACAACGAAATCCAACCGTTTCAACAGCTTTCTTCCACTCCCACTTCCATCCTCCAGGATCACCAAAAATTGAGCTTGAACGGGGTTTTTGCCCAACCCTGTATTTGAGTCAAAATCGCTTAGCAGGGCAAGTTTTAAAAAGGCGAAACAGAAAGCTAAAAATGTTTGACATGGTGAAGGGGGTATCCAGATCAAAGGAAGACTGGGTTTGTAACTCATTAAAATGTGCAAGTTTCGGAATGATTTTGAAAATCGAAATGAAGATGTTTCCCTTTTGAGCAGATAATATTCAACAAGCATTAAATCCTGTTCAAACTCGTGAATTAATAAAACATGGGATGTTGGACGCCTCTTGTATGTTTAAAAGAAATAGATGTTAAAAGCAAAAAACTCGTCAAAATCCAATATTTTGGAAAGTGAAGGTGGTGATATTGCTCTTACTCATATTGAAAAAAATGATATTTAGGGAACCCTTGTGGAGAGAAAATGATAATTTTTGGTAGGAGACACCATTTTGTATCAAAAGTTTTGCTTTGTCACAAGGGTCGTCAAACATACCCAGTCTAAACAGCTGAGCATAAGAGATAAATATTTATTAAATTTCATTTTTGCCAAAATTGTGTCTTTAAACGGATTACAAGCCCAGTCCACCTTTAGTGTGGACATCCCTCGTATCAATTAGAATTTTTAGAAAGCGTTCCTTAAAAAACATCTTTTAAAAAATTCTTAGTAAAAGGATCTTTAAAAGACACTTGGAATTAGAGATGGTCGAAATTTCTGTAAGTTTAAGTGAAACTGAAAGCAAATATTCAGAATAAAAATGAGGTTTGACAACAAAATCGAAATTTTTTGATCCAGAAAGTTAATTTTTTGGATTCCTTAATTTATGTTATTACTAGGGACAGGAAGTTTAAAAACTGTCAAATTAAACGAAAAAAGACGAATAGAATTGCCTTATTAGACGAAAAAAGACGAACAAAGGTTCCCAAAAGACAAAAAAAAAAAAAATACTTGTAAGACGTAAAAATCGAATCAATTTCCCCAAAAGGCGAATGAACAAATCACTAATTTAAGGAAGCCAGAGTGGCCACGCGTACTAGCGCGTTCTTAAAAGTGCCGAGTGTAAGTGCTTCCCCAGACGGCGTAGGTTCTAATCTGGTTGGGGATCGGATTGAAGCTGTCGGGAGAAATCCTTGTTTACAGGGAATCGCATTCCCTGTAGCGGTAGTAGAAAATCCGCAACCAAAAAACAAAAAAAAAAAACCTCTCTTAAAAGAAGGAAGAAAAATGTTTAAATTAAAAAAAGAAAAAAAGTTAAGTAATACGTTTAAAACTGCTCAAACAAAATAGACGAAATGTATAAGAGGAGTTTAAACCAAGCTTGAAAAATTCACCAATGGATGGCGTAAAAGAGGGGGCAAGCACTAAGCACTAAGCTCACAAGTCTTTTCTCTTTACTTGCTCAACCTTCTCCGCCCTCTATTGACAAATTTTTCAAGCTTGGTTTAAAATCCTCTATGGATGGGGACCAATCTGTCTTCTTGTGCAAAAACAGCGAAATCTAGAAATTTAAAAAAGGAAGTACCTAATGAGCAAGAATTAGCCAGTAGTACATATGTCAAATAAAAACCAAGAGTTAAAAAATGCTTCTTTTAAAGAGGCTTCTTAAATTCAGATTTGCAGATCCAATAATTGTTCTGATGGCCAGAAAGCTGTTGCAACCCAACAGTAATATTTTCTTTCTGTCTGTCGAGCAACTCTAAGAGTACAAGTTAATTTATAAGTGTGCATTGTATTTTCTTTGCGCAAAACCGCAACTGACAATCAAATTATTACATTGGCCTGTAATTGGTGGGGTTGAACTTTTTTCGAAGTTTTTATTTGCTTGGAAAATTTAAAAACAAACGCTTAAAGAGCTTAAAATCCAAGAAAATCCAAATTTTTGGCCAATTCGACGAGAAAAGACTAATAAAATTGCCCGATTAGACGAAAAAAGACAAATAAAATCCAAATTAGAAGAAAAAATTACGCGACGAATAAAGGTAAAAAAACGAAAAAAGATGAAAAAAGACGAATAAGTTTATTCGTCTAAAGTTCCTGTCCCTAGTTTAATACCCAGCTTTGAACTTATGAGTTTCGGACAAAGCTGTTTCGATTAAGAGCCTTTTCGGTCCATCACTACTTGAAACGTTTTTAATCACTATAAAATCAAGTTGAATTCCTCATGCACCAAAAAGAGAGTATGGGTCATACATTCCAAATTACTCTCAACGATCAATATCATCTTAATGAACTTCGTAAAAGGTCAAATGACAAGTGGTACACCGTTCACCCAACAGTTTTTGGCCAACTTTAATGTCATAAGTTTGAATGATTTAAATTTTTTGAAAAATAAAAAGTTGGAAACAAAAAATACTCGATGAAGCTCTTGATACGATAAAACCATTGCCATTGAGCAAAAAATCAGTTAAAGTCTAGTTTTGACGTTGTGTATTTATGCTTTATTAAAAAATGTTACTCTTGTATGTAGGCTGTGATAATCATTTCAGACATCCCAGTAAACTTTGCAGAGTTCGAGCTCCGTGCGAGATGAGCGAGGTACTGGAGATGGAAGCTCTGGTGGAACCAATGCTGAAGCGGAGCAAGAGTCGTTACTAGTCAGGGTCGTCCCACTAAAACAAACCGTTCGGTTTATGGGATGACCTAGGGATCTCAATTATTTTCTTCTCCTTTTATTTTATTTTAATTCTTTTGACTCGAGACCCCAAAATAAAGCATCATCATCATCATCATCATTTATCTTTAAATTTGATGTTTTTGATCATTGCATTTTTTGCGTTTCTTTCAAAAAAAAAAACAATAGAAATTTAGATTGGGCAGTCAGAACCTAGAGAAACCATTTTTTTGTAACTTATCGCCTGAACTGTTTATGATATTTGATTGCTACGGTTGTTAAGAAACAAATCTATGCTAGTAGAGAAAATATTATACTCTTTGAACTCAAAGCTTTCAAGGAATGTGAATTCTCCTTGAGTGAATCAACATTTAGGGCGGATGAATAGAAAATAATGGAATGTGGCTTAGTACGTTAGCAGTCTACTTGGCAAATTGCAAATAACTGGATTGTGCACTGATCTATAAAATTGATTGCAATGAGTGATCAACGGTAAAAAAAAACTGATCTGTTTTTCTTAGAATCTGCTCTTTAATTCAGAATTGGAGCAGGTTTTTGAAGTTGGACAACTGAACGATTTGCCGTTGATTAGACCAGTATTTTGTGGCCAGCTAAGCAAGTTTTTGTTTTCACATCCCTCAACAAAAGAAGATCATGGGAAAGAAGTGCCAAGTTGAAGCTAGTAGCAATGGTTTTACATGGAGTAAATAGTTACTAAAGCTTCAAAGAAGCTCAACAAACCAAGAAGTGCAAGAAAAGAAATGCAGCAAATTTTAATTCAAGCTTTAAAAAACTGCCAACAGGTGGTGTGAAAAAGGGAGCCAAGCGAGGGGCAAGTACTTATGTAGTAGGCTCACAAAACTTTTCCCGTTACTTGCCTCATCTTGCGCGCCATCTATAGGCGTCTATTTTAAGCTTTGGGTCAAGTCCTTCATAGGAGCCTTTGACCGAAAAAATACCAATGCAAGGACTGGAATATTTCTTATTTTGTGATTTAATGATCAAATCGATTTTAATTGGTCTGATTTGATGGAATCAATTGAGAGGGTTCTAACTTTAACTGCCCGAGGTGAGTTTTTTTAAAGATTTACGAAGTAGCTAGTTTATAAATAGTTACCTTGTAGCTTAATATTGAGGAGCTACGTTATAATTACGGTTGACGGTACACCGAGTTTCATAAACAATTGGTCGTTCGTAGATAGTTAAAGAGCCAAAAAGTTAGCGGGAAATTGTAAGATAGGGTGTTTGGTTGCACTACAACCCAAAACAGTTCAATCTGCATACTTCAAAAATATCAGATACAAAATATATGAAATACTAGAGTTAAATTCTAAAACATCAAACGAAAAAAATGCTAAAAATTAACGTTTATGACATTTCTCGTCTATGAAGCATACTTGAGAGATCTTTCTTTTATGGTAAGTTCCGTGAATTGTTGCATCTAGGAACGAGCTTTTGGAGTTTCTCTACATTTCTTGATGAAATATTCCTCAGGAAACACGTTTTGCACTGGAAGATACTTGTGAAGTAACTTTTCCAGGTCGACAGCAGAATTTATCTACGTACGAACTAAATGAAACCCTACAGCTTCACTTTTCCATAAAGTTGCGTTATATTGAGGTTAACTCTGAGGTAGGACGTTTAAAATCCTCACCTCTGGATTTGATGGTGGCGACAACGGCAAACACAACAAGCTTCAAAAAGTTTCACAAGTTGATACTTCTTTCCCATAAGCTTCTTTACCGTCAATGAACTTTTCGTAATCTGATGACACGTAAGCTGATTTTGAAGTTGCTGAAACCTGTCTTATCAAGATGAGCCAATTTGCAAAGTATTTGAGCCCAATATTATTCAAATATCTTTTGAAGCCAAAACTGGTCCTGATAGTTGATGACTTAGACCCGGAAAATATTGTTTTTTTTTCTCGTGGACGAGAAATCCCAGACGTTTCCCATCGTGTTCGTCAGCTGACCTTACTCCTGAAAACCTCTGGAATTTCTGCTCTACAAGGAAAAAAAATACTTTTCCGGGCCCTCTTTTTGGCGAAATCAGTTTCTCCAGAAAAGAATTTTTGACTAGTTGAACACCTCTTTAGCAACACCTTGTGCTCCTGAAACTTTATTGATAACTGTAATTTTCAGGGTACGCAAATCACAATGTAAGCCCATAAAACCAATTTCCTCATTCAATACTTCAATCCCTCTAAAATAGTTCAAGAATCTGTTGTTATTGTAGGGGGCGCTGCTCAGTCGAGAGTAAGCAAAATGTTCTTCTCAGAGAGAGCCACCTGAAATCCTTGGCAAAAAAACATAAACAAGCCACTTCGAAAGGAACCCTGTTTTCCAATCCGCGTGCGTGGGGCGTTCGAGCGAACGGATAAAAAAGCCAAATACCGGGCCATTCAAAATGATTTAGAATTTTCGACAGGTCTGACTGCGACATGAACAACTCCGTGGGTATGGGAAATATTGCAAAGTGTAATTAACAAAAAATATCCAGAAATATCACACACACGCACTATAGGAAGGACTTTCCCTCAGCAGCACCTCCCTTCGTGAGGTTGGCCTTCGTCCGCGCAGTTCGAGGCCTTCCAGTCGAGGTCCCAGGGGTAAAGTCGGCCTCCTTGTCTTCTTTCAGCAGGTTCTTGACGTTGTAAACCGTGGCGAGGGAGCACTTCACGATGGCTGCCTCGTCCTTGGGGAGGGTCCCGGCGTGGAGTAGAACGCGGAGCCTCTCTCGCACTTCCTTTTGTGGCGGCATTTTTGGTCGTACGCATTATTTTATTATACAAAACCTGTTAATCTGGTACTAATCTCGCTTTTTTGTTAAAGAAGATTTTTTCTAGGAATCAGGCAACCCCCCTTAAAAGTAACATTTGCCATATTCTAAATCATTTTGAACAGCCCGGTAGAGGAACGATTTTGTTTTGAGAAAGTAGCGTTCATGAGCAATTTCTATTTTGTTTCAGTTTCTCCAAAATGTTTGTAACACTGATTTGAATACGTTCATTTCATTTCATTCTAAACTAATCAAATGAATAAAATCTATTCAATGGAAGCAAAGTCGTCACACTCTCAAGTGATCAAAACGACACCTCGAGGGGTAAACAAGTCATAATTTAAAGCTGAATGACTAATTGTAGATAGAATACTGGCATATGAGACTCGATTTTCATTCCTTTTCCTTCTCTTGAAAAAGAGAAACTCTGCGTTAAGGGTCGCCAGCCACTGGGACGCGGCCACTGGGACGCGGCCCACATATGGGTACAAGGATAGTTTTTGGTGGGCCCAGGAGCAATGAGAATAGCCTTAAATAATGGGTCCAAGAGCCGTCCATGTTGCTATTCTCGCAGGTTCAGAGCTCTTTGGTCTTATGTTGTGGGCTTTTGAGCCTACCAATAAGGGGGGCCCTTGACCATGCGAAATCAAATTTGATGGGCCCTGGCCCAAAATATGTTGTCGATCCATGCTCTATTTGATGACAATAAGGTACAATTTTTTTTTCTTTGATGCCAGCTTGCTCTAAATTTGCTACATTTTTTGCTTGTTCTGAATTTTTGCTTACCCTTACAGTGAAGGTTTCTTCCAACCTTCCGACACTGTTTTGTTACTTGAAAAATGCCATAATTGTGATTATTATTTTCAATTTTGTACGTTATTTAAAGATATTTCATCATCGATATCAGTTAATTTTTTTTGTAAAAACTGACAAACATCGCAAGCAAATCCTATTTTAATGTAAAGTAGATGAAAATGTTTACAAGTGAACAAATTCGCGCAATTTGATGTTGAAATTTAAAGACATTTCAAATTTTTCTGTAACTCTCTTTTACTAAATTCTAAAAAAATACACTGACAGTATTGGTTGAAGTCGGAATTTTTCAACTCCCGAATGAACGGTTCTTTTTTGTTGACAAAATACAGCAAAAGAAAGTTGCAGAAGTATTTGACATGTCTTGAAATTTCAACATCACCGAAACTCCAACTTGTTTAAGATTTGCACGAACACATCTGGGCGTTTGCTCCATTTATCCATCGCACCCCGTATTTTCATTGGGATTCAGACCAGCGACAAGCCGATGAATCAACTGTGTCCAAGCTCGAAAATCCTCAAGAATGTCTTTTGCCAACTTCGAAGACTTCATACGTAATCATTGTCATTCTTGGACGACCGTGAACGAATCAACAACATGAATTTCCGGACTTGGTTGGTCGTTTCTGCCCTTCTTTGGTTGCAAACACAAGGACGGAATGAGACCATGACTTCTAGGCAAGAAAAATGTAATGAAACATACTTCTGTTAGTATTCCTCTTGTGCACATTTAATGCAATTCTTTTTTAGTGTTCTCGCTGTTTCATTTGGTTAGGTTTGAAAACTCGGTTTGCGCAAGTGAGTCCATACGGGGCGGGTAAGTTCATCTTTTGTTGATGTCTGGTTTTATCATTTTTAGTTCCTTTTCTGATCTTCCAAATCTTATTTGTCGGTGTTTCATGATAAGTATTAATTTCCTAGTGTGAATTGAAATATCTTAACACATCTTGATTTTTTTTGACTCGGAAATTGAAACGGACCCCTCCACAACTTGGACAAAAAGTTTTATATTATTAATACACTTTGTATCATTTCACTTGAGAATTGAGTTAATACTAGTAGGAGCAATTAAGGCAGCCAAAATTGTCAGCTTGTACGCCCTAATCAGCGCCTCTTGTGATCAAATTGAAACATAGTGGCCGGGTAGTGGAGTGAGTATTAAAACCACCTTTTCGCAAAGTTCAGCCTTTTTCCTTCATGTATTTATTTTCTTATAGTGGAATTATGCTATCAAAATCGCATATTTTTGAGAAATTTTAATGTGAAGAAGATATATAACGTTTTCCCAAAGAGTGGCATTATGAATAACCATCTGGCAACTATATTTCAATTTGATCACGAGAGGCGCTGATCAGGGCGTAAAAGCTGAAATTTTTTGCAAGGTTCATTGGTAGCAAAATTTAAATCGTACCTAGTTTACAACAGCGCCGCGGTGTGTTTTTCCTTTTATTCATTGGAATTTAAAAACTAGTATAAACCCATCCTTCCTATCTTCCTTAAATCCTGAATCGACATTTAAACATTTTTTAATTACTGAAATGTTATATAACATAAAACTAATAACTTATGGGGGTAAAGTCACTTATTAGTTCTTGACTATTATATCTTATTTGTAACAAAACTATTTATGCATACTCGTCAGAGTTTGCCTTTCAAGGTGGAAACTCCAAACCATAGCATTATAATCACAAGAGTACGCATGGCAAAATGAAAAAAGGATTCATGCATAAAATCAGTCAATTCTCATGTGCGTAGCCTTATTATCATAGTGTTCTACTTCAACAAATTTCATTGTTTTGAAAGCAACTGAATATGGAAATCTAGGCCCAAATATCTAGTTTCTTTTCTTTAGCATTGAAAGTTCTGGAATCTGTTTCACCTCATCGGAATGCTTTTCCTTGGGAGGATCTTCAGTGGGTTCATGTGCTGCTGGGTAGTTATGATCCTTCAAAAAAATTGCTAGAAAAAGACAAATGTCTTTCAAAATCAGGTTGTTTCTTTTAGATTTGGAGTTTGTTGTGGGTTCGTCATTCGTTCCCCAATAGGTGGAACTGTGACTCAAAATGGCACAATTCTCCAAGCTCCAGTCGATCAAAGTGCTTTAGCGGATGGAGGCTTGATCTCGTATACAGTGATTCGATTCCAAACTGGTAAAATCAGCACATTAAAGTGTATCCTCCTTGAAATATGTTCTTATTGGTGTTTGTAGATGTGTGCTTTCTTCGACTGGATTTTGAGATCTTCAACATTTTGGGACCAGCAGATACTTTAGAGACCATGGGAGGGGCTTGTGTGGATACCTTCACAGCCACCACAGTAAGTTGATATTCCTTTATGTTGTTATTACTTGACATGATTTTGCTTAAATGACATCGGACGCTTGCTCTTAAGTACTCGTTAAAGATAAAGGTATTGAAGGTTTATCAAAGAAAATAATGTTGTATAGATTAGTGGTGATAAATAAAGATTTGCAAAACCATAATTTGAACATGCCAAAGTAGGTCTTGACTCTTGTTCATTTTTCATTTTAGGGCACTGGAACGACTGAAATTTGCGGGATAAACACAGGAGAGCATAGTGAGATATTTTTACATAAAAAATGAGAGATTTTTTTCCTGTGTCTTAATTTTGAGTCATAGTTTTTAGTTGACTTTTAATGACTTTTGAACCAGGTCTTTGAAATGAAAAATGAAACGCGAAAAAGTCCATTTTGCCCGTAACCTCCAAATGAACTGGAGTGATTATATGAAATAGGTTGCGCAGGATGCATATACTGTATCTTTCCGATAATACCTTTCGTTCTCTTCCTTCGATTCTCCACGTCATTCTCTTCTTTCACCTCTGCTCGATAAGACCTCCTTGAAATATTATCGACTTATCTGAATTAAATCATATTTTATACTGTATTCAGTCTAACGGTTATTCCGTGAACGATACTGGATTTGTACGGAAAAATGTTGTCTATGGTTTTGGGATAAAAGCTCATTGCAAACTTTCTTATGAGAAGTTCCTGTTGTGCAAGATTTTCAATTTTACCAAAGCTTTGTCCTTCAAGGTTCACTTGATGAAAAAAGGTTGCAAAACAGTTACCGTTACTTGCCTTTTTGGACATTTTAGTGTTTGTTGACCTTGGTTTGAATGTGGAGTCAACGCTACAATTTATGTTTGGAACTACTCCAATTGGAACACTGGTCGTGAGAGATTGGAAAATTAAAGTGGATCAAATTCCATGCACGGGACCAATCAGGTAAAACTCCACTAGTAATGAAATGCTATTAAGATCCTTCAAGTAGCCTTAATTTAGGACCATCAATTGAGATCATGACAAGTCAAGGGGTGGGCAATTTTTGACAGCGAATTTGAATAAACACTGAAAGGAAGTTCACGTAGAGTTGGTTCGATTGGCGTTGAAGTATTCGATTGGGAATGCTTCAACGACGCCGGAGAACTTCCCTCTTTGCATGCTTCTAGTCAAGCTTCTCGTTGATCAAACCTTATGTTAAGGTCAAATAGTGAGAAGGTTTACTTGAAGTTGACTTGAAGTCAATGCTACTAGCACACCTTGGTGCACGCTTAACATACCAACTAGTATCTTTCGTACCTTCTCTGAATACTATACGGCCCTAACTTCTTGAGCCTCTCCCAATACGAGAGCTCTCTCATTCCTGTGATGTTCCTAGTGAAACATCTTTGAACCTGCTCGACCTTTTGCAAACCTGCCGAACTCATTGGAGCCCAAATGGGGGAAGCATATTCAAGATGCGGCTGAACAATCGACTTGTACAGAGTTAGCATCGTAATACTATCTCTGGATTGCCGTAGAAACTGGCCTTTACTTGTGCTCCCATCATCTATAAGTCTTACTTCATAGCTTGGAATAGCTGAAAAACTAAACTCATAACTAGGGACAAGAACTTTAGACGAATAAATTATTCGTCTTTATTCATCTATTTTCGTCTTTTTTACCTTTATTCGTCGCGATTTTTTTATCGTTTAATTTGGATTTTATTCGTCTTTTTTCATCTAATCGGGCAATTTTATTCGTCTTTTCTCGTTTAATTGGCCAAAAACTTGGATTTTCTAGGATTTCAAGCTCACTAAGCGTTGTTTTCAATTTTCCAAGCAAATAACTTTGAACAAAGTTCAACGTCAAATCTTATGGCAAAGTAACAATTTGATTGTCAGTTGCGGTTTTGCACCAACAAAATACAATCCACACTTACAAATTAACTTAAACTCGTTGTGTTGCCCAACAGACACAGAAAGAAAAAATTGCTATTACAGCAATTATTAGTGACATCATCATTTTTGGCGGGAAAAAAAGTTCGGAAGACCTGTGTTTCTGATGAGCGTGTGAGGTAACTAAAACGAAGGTTCAGGCCTGGTGATTGCAACAATGCCTTTCTTATCTGCACAAATTGAATGTCAGGATCCGGTCCTGAAATTGTCCAATAAAGATCCCGGTTCCCTACAGTTTACACGCCCTTTNTGAAGTATATTCCGTTTCTGGATATAACACTTTGTATTGATCTGAAGTAATAATTTAGGTTAAGGATTTTGGGGTTGTTTTGGTTGAATCAAATGACTCTGTGACATCTAAAGTTCTAGATTTAAGTGGGAACGATTCTCACTTCCTCAGCATCCATTGACCCTCTTGTTTCCACGTTTTAAACTTACAAAATCATTTGACATAGTAAACATTCATTCTCACGCAACCTTGTATTAAAAGAAAGCCGGAATTGAGTTCGAGTTGTCTTTTTTTCCTCACACAACCTCGTACACGATGTGGTAGCTAGCAAGACACATGGTCTCAGACTGGAAGTGTGGCCAAGCCGTCTCTGGTCTCAGCCCTGTCAGCATCGATTGACCCTCTCGTTTCCACGTTTCAAACTTACAAAATCATTTGACGTAGTAAACATTCATTCTCACGCAACCTTCTATTAAAGGAAAGCCGGAATTGAGCGCAAGTTGTCTTTTTTACTCACGCAACCTCGTACACGATGTGGTATCTTGAAAAGCAAGAAAAATTGCCCTTTCAAACCAGTAAACGGATTTGACTCATTCATCAAATGCAAACAGACTGTAAAGGGCATCGCTGACGGTTCAGGGTAGCTCTGAAATTGAGATCTCTGGATTTACAATTTAACCTCCAAAACATTGTTTGATGAAATGACGCTTATGGATAACAACAAATTAGAGAAACACTTTTTAGTCACTTGTAGAAAACATTTGACCCATCAAATATTGCTTAAGTTAGACTTAAATGACATTATTCTTGAGAGGGTCACATGTCAACTTGTGTTATTATGATTCTTTTAACCGGAAAAAGCAGGAAAGGACTTTCCCTCAACATTGTGCATACCACACAGACGAGAAAGAAAAGAGCGCCCGAAACCAAAAACAAGACAAAGGAAAGACAAAGATGAAATCATCCTGAATAAAAGAAAGACTGGATGAATTAACGCCCTGTCCCTGATACTGGAATGGGTGACAAGGGCCAAAAAACCCACTAAGTACCTCCAAAGAAGTCCAAGGTGGTCGTCAAGTGAGTCCCTGGATGGAATGTTTGTTGACCACCACTAGTGTGCCTTCACAAAGATTAGAAAGTATTTATGAAAATCTCCTCATCCCCACGATTCTGAGCCCAACCAACCAACCATCCAATCACCGAGACAGACCAGAAATGGATGATCTTGATGATGCACACGGGATGAGATCATCTTGCGGGTCGAATCTGAAAAACGTGTTGTGGGTGACATGCGTAACCCAATTCAGCAGCCTTTTCTGAGGACATTCTTTCCTACAAGTTATCGATTAAAGAGAGTGCACTATGAATTTGGCTATGATGCTTTGGGTTTTCTAATCATTGTGAAACAAATGATAAGGAGGAGTAAAAAGTCAATTCTTTGCTGTGCCTGTGCTAACTCTATGAAGAAGACAAACGATACATGCCCCATCTCCTAAGAAGAGCCTCTCTTAAACATAATTTCAAACGTTGACCCGTACAAGCCGTTGAAAGAATCCTGTTGACCAATTCTTGGTCCTTCACTCATCTGGTCTTGAATGGATCTTGCCGAATTCAAATAATCTTTGTACACGTTCTTGCAAGTGGAAACAAACTGTCTTGGTACATGTCAGGATCCGGTCCTGAAATTGTCTCATAAAGATCCCGGTTCCCTTCAGTTTACACGCCCTTTATTTCACGGTAAAAACTATCACTTCTCACACAACGGATCTCCGAAAAAATGTACGATTCATTTCAATGTGTCCATCTGCCTGATTTCGACTCACGGCGGAAAATTCCCGCCAAACAACGGAGGGGCGATTTTGATCTTCACGGAACCTTGACCTCGACCGAACTCGCTCATCATTCGATGGACGTTAACCATTAGTCGCGGACAGGAAGACCAATTCACTAATAGGCCTTTCGTACTGAGAAAAGGCACACTTCTTATCTCGACACCGAAAGGTAGCAGTTTCAACAATGACGTACCTCACAAAGCCATCTCTCCCCACCTTGGTATCCACCACATGAGCCATCGGCCAGGAACCTGGGCTAGCGTTACGGACAAGAACCATATCACCGACAGCAAGATTTCGTTTGGGCCTTTGCCACTTGCCACGGGAATTTTCCTTTCTTGCAATGTTTTGAAGTAATTGGCTTGATAACGGACCGAAAATTGATCGGCCAAGTACTGGACTCGCTTCCACCTGAGCTTTCCATACGCAGAGTTGTCCTTGGCGGAGAAATCACTGATTGGAGTAGGGTAAGGGTCTTCTTTGAGACTTAATAAGCTAAATGGAGATAACGGCAAGGAGTCGTTTGGGTCCAAGGAGATGACCCAAAGAGGTGTGGAGTTGACTACTGCGACTGCCTCTTGGAAGAAAGTTTGCATCCCGTTGAATGAAAGTAGTCTAGGCTCAGCCTGAAGGAATGCTGCATCCAGATATTTCCTCACTTGTCCAATCTTTTGCTCCCAGATTCCACCGAAATGAGAAGCACCAGGGGGTTGAAGTCCCATTCGATTCCATGATGGTTCAGTTCTTTCTTCAAACCAATGATGTCCAGATCTTGGTTCAGGCTGCCGACAAAATTAGTTCCACGGTCACTCTGAAAGGGGCTGCACTTCCCTCGGATGGCTAGAAATCTCCTCAGGGCACTCCGAAATGAACAAGTATCCAGACCCAGAAGCACCTCCACATGGACCGCTCGTGAGGTTAAACAAGTTAGCAGAAGTGCCCACACATTGGAATTTCCCGAGGTCGATTGAGTTGAAGTTCTATCCTTCTTCAAAAAAAGATCCAAATACATCCAATCCACAATTTGTGAAAGGAGCAGTTTGGGCCAGTCGGTCCGGTGGAAGATCAGCCATAAATTGATCCATTGCGGGTCCCCGCAATCGTCTACAAAACTTGCATTCTGACACCATTTTCCTTACTGCACTGGCCGATCCTTGGACATGGAATCCGGCCTCCCGCACTGCTCCAGCAGTGATGTGTTGTCCCTGATGTTTGCTCTCGCGATGGCAATGTTCTAGGATGGATTTATTTGCTGATGGGATGCTTCCGTGGGATGAGAATAGGATGCCGACGGTCAAATGGAAAGTAAGACCAAGGTAGACGTCCATCCACTCTGAGGACTTTTCCTTCATCCAGAAATGGTGCCAATGAAGCAAATCTGTGGTTTCCACTCAACGATCCCTCCGCCGCAAGATGATGAAGCCCCAAAGAGTAGCTTGAAGCCTGTGCGTCTCGTACCAGGGCCAGTACTGCCCGTTCTCTTATCGAAGCAAAAAACCGTCTATGATAGCGCGGTTATGGCAAATATGCTTGGAGATCAGTTTTCAAATGAGTTTTCGATTCCGAAAAGGGTAGGAAAGTCAGGCCATGACGCCAGTAATGTTGTTGACGAGACTGGCATTGATAGTCAGGATGATTGATTGGAGGATCTGGTAGTCACAGATCAAGATGCTTTTGAGGCCATCAAGAGCTTAAAGCTCTCGAGTTCTCCTGGACCTGATGGTGTGACATCCAGGGTGGGCATTTTTCGACATCGAGAGCATTTTGGACACCCTAGTGTCCAAAAGTGTCCAAAA
>CM021314.1:9521540-9570995 GCA_010645155.1 Tigriopus japonicus
TGTCATCAAAGCCAAAGCTCTAGAACTCGCCTCCACTATCCATTTTGACGCATCCAATCACCTTCTGTAGCTCCTGCTCGCTAACCTTGCACTCGTGCTCAACCTCGATCCTTGTCTTCTTGTTCCTATTTGAGATAATAAAAATGCATTCTATTTTTGGATATATTAAAAGCAACTAGTAGTTCGCTTTACCTTCCAAGTCTTGAGGATAACAATATCTTATTCTATGTAGCTGAATACCTGGCTAGATCCATGTTAAAAAGGAATCACTTGCAACTCCTGTTCACAACTGATCTCACAAGGGAAGGAAACCCTTGTTCCTGCATTTGATGACGAACACAGCGAGTCTGGAAAAAGTGAGCAGAAAAGGTTTTTGTTACAAGTCAATCGCGGTGGGCTGTCTCGCCCTACAGATTTGTTGTTTGTGTGTTGTGTGCATGCTTATGGCATGTACAATGAGATCATGGTCAATGAAGAGGCTGTAGAGGATTCAACTTGAATATCTATCGTTTTATTCTCCGCAATCGAATGACGAACATGAAATCAATATAGAGCAAGAAAACTATTCGTGACCAAAGGGAATATCCATCGCGAGACGCCACATAACCCCCCGGCCAGATCCGGACTCATCCGGGTCGAAATCGATCAGGAGGTGTAATCACCCGACCTGCCCGAGTAACTGTTGTTGGCGATGGCGATGTCTGGAAGTGAGCCGGCTTCAATCTATCAATAGAAATGAGATTTTCCTTCCCATTTACATCCACCAAAAATGTCTTGTCAGTTCTGTGAATAACACGAAATGGACCCTCATACGGAGACTCCAGAGAGGATCGAACTCTATCCACCCGAACCCATACAAATGGACATGAAGACAGCCTGTGTGGTATAAATGTTGGTGGAGTACCATGGAAATGAGAAACAGGGGGAACTACTTCTGCAAAACGATTCCGTAAGTGCTGGAAATGATCATTGTGAGTAGTTTGTGAATTAGGATGTACACATAATGTTTCTGGCACTTTCAATGACGCCCCATACAACAACTGAGCCGGTGACAGGTTGGAGTCATCTTTGGGAGCGCACCGAATTCCGAATAAAGTCCAAGGAAGATGATGAAACCAATTTGGTCCAACCAAGCGAGCTCGAAGTGCCTCCTTCAATTGTCGATGAAACCGTTCGATAAGGCCATTTGATTGGGGGTGATATGACGTTGTATGGTGTAATTTGGTCCCCAACATCAGAGATAACTCATGCCATAATGTAGAAGTGACTTGACGGAATGATGTCCTCCGAGTGATAAAATAATTGAAGATATATTTCGGATAAGTGAAATGGAAAGGTCTGGATCGGACCAAGAACAGGAATAGAATAATCGAGTAACGGGGAGAAGAAAGATTAAGGAGGGATCGGAAAATAAATATCGGGCGGTTCAAAACNTTATTCGTATTTTTATATCTGAGACATTGAAATTATCATATATATCTTAATAATAGGAAACCGTTTGGCTGAACTAATCAATAGTCTATTCATTGGGATTAGTGAAGTGCTGGATTACGCGTATCAACATTGGGGCGATTAACAAAACCTCTTATTAGACATCACACCAACTCCCCTTCTTAAAATTTCAAGCATAGAAAATGAAATATATATGTTGAAAATCTCAATGATTTTGAAGTCGTTCCGGTGGGTTCCGGCATCTCAAGCTTCTTCGACTGATTGTATTTTGAGCGGCCTCAGTTTCGTCAGGTCCAACCACATCATCGATATCTGGGGGCAAACTGGGCAAACGTCCAAGGAAGCGTCGATTTCTCCACGATTTGTGACCATTCTCGAACTTCAAAAGATATCTGTGGGCAAAACATTTTAAAATAACCGCCTCCTGATCCCAGCGTTTGGTCTGGGAATTTTATACATAAACATTCATGCCATTAGAAAAAGGTTTCAAATATCGTGATTTTTTTTCAAAATGAATTTTGCATCTATCAATCTTCTCCCTTTGATTTTGGCACCATCGACATCGATTGCGACTTCTTCACGAAGAACTCTCTCGTGAACGGGTAAACGGGAGCGAATGGGATGGCCAAAACCACGTTGAACTGGAGAGAGACTATCGGCCATTGAGGTGTTACGAAATTCCAGCATGGCCTCTGTTCTATCATGTGGCAACACTGTGGTGTTGTCAGTCAGTTTGTAAAGAATGAACCACGTGGGAAGATCGCAATAAAGCCTGGAAAAGAGAAAATAGAACATGGTGACCAGGGCCACCAAATTTATGTAAAAAATTTCGCTGGAAAATGTATTATTTTTGGTAGTTTTTTTGAGGAAAAAATGTAACAAAATCGGACTTTTTGGTAATTTTTTGGTAATTTGGTCACATATTTCCTCAAAAACTAACCTTTTTCATACTCGCATCATCTAAATTTTGTTTCTTAGGTAGGAACAGATGCTAAAATAATTATATTTTGTCATGATTGTTAAAAATTTAATCGCCTCTATTTGTATTTTGATTTTGACATCCTTTTTGTAGATCATTCTCAACAGAATAGGCATTTTCCATTTTTTTCCAAATTTTCCCATTTTTGTAGTTTTGGACAAAAATTGCACATTTTTGTAACTACTATGTAAAATGTCATTTGCAACCAATTAGCGGGCCTGATGATATACTAAATATTCCTAGTGACAAAAGTAATGCGCTGTTTATTCTTGTTTCTTTATCTTGACTTTGTCATATTTTTTTTCCATAATAGTTCCATTGAAACAGGCAATTTAACCACATTTATGTAAAATTTTCCCCATTTATGTAATTTTGGGCAAAAATCGCAGATTTTGGTAATTACATTGTAAAATGTAATTTACAACTATCTGGTGGGCCTGATGGTGACGCACGACTAATGGATTACGCCATCTGAATATATTGACCAGAGCCCGCGGAGCCTAGGTGAAGAAGGAGGACTTCAGCGTCCCGCTTAAACCTTTAATTTTCGGATTTACTCGATCTGTCAGCATGGGAGATAATGCGTACTTTTATGCCCCACAAACTAAAGTGGACTGGCGATCCAGTGACGCGTTCTCACAATTCAAATTGTGGAGAAAAGAAGTGGAGAGGATCATTTGAGGCCCCCTCGCGTCCAAGTCCAATCAAGTAAAGATAAACCACATCTACATCTGGGCCGGTGCCCACGCCGAATCTTTGATCGACGCTAAAAAGAGCGAGGACCCTACTCTCGTTATTTCGTCTCCTTTGGAACTTTTGGACCAATTAGCTTCTTGCCTTACTCATGCCACTTTCTTTACGGAAGCTCGGGAGGACTTTTACAATGTTCGGCAGCGAACCAATGGAAATACCACGACTTACTTCTTCCGAGTCATGGATTTGTACCGTCAAGCTGAATTCCCAGATAGTTCCCAATTTCTCATTGTGGATAAGCTCATCCTTGGTTGTTCTCAAACGGCTTGCAAACGTAAGTTAATGGCGAAAGGGAAGACTATAACTCTAAAAGAGTGTTTAGAGATTATGCGACGTTTTGAGGCTGTGGAAGTGACTATGAAAAAGCTCGACGTCGGCGAGGAAGCACAGGTGAGTGCGTCATTTGCCTATGACCATACAGAAGCTCTTGTAAAAGAAGTCTCATTTTGCGTTCTTGTTTCTGATTGGTTGAGAGACGAGGAGGAAATAGAAGGAAGGAAAAAATCCAAACAATCCAAGATTAGCTGGAAGTCATTTTTTCCATGGGCTGCAACAAAGGCGGCAAAATTTCCCTTGATATCAATTTGATCCACTAATTAATGATAAACATGCAAGAACACACATATAAGCCATGATCTTGATATTACTTTAATCTATAACTACATCTGGAACCTTTAATTTTAAGAACCCGAGATTTCCTTTGTTCTGGATCCTTTGGCAGATGTATTTCATAGCCTTTACGCTCATGACCTAAAAGCTATTCTGTTTTTGGATTTTATAAACCATTGGTTGGAGTTCTTTTTCTGACTTTCGGAAGCTCATTTCAGTAAGGGATTTATAACAAATTTCCATACAAGCATGTTCCGATTGTAACCTTTTCCGAATACTAGTCTTCCGAATCTGATATTTGTCCGATTAGTCAAAAGTACGATTTGGGGCTTATTTACAAGATTTCTGAATAATCATATGTGTATCGTCGGAAAAAAACCCGAGGTAAATCGGAACCCTAACCATTCGGAAACATGATTTATTCGGAAAAAAATATTATCAGAAAATGGGTAACAAGTAGCTTAGACGGTCATGTCTTACACGGAAAAGTGGTACCGTGGAAAACAGAAAAAAGTTTTCATGCATTCAGTAAGTCATGGATATGTCATTGTAAGCGTGTTCTATAATTAAAGAACATACAACTCCCCACGCTGATTTACATAAGCCTTTGCATTTACAGAATTCATTGGAGGCCATACTAGTAAGAGTGAGTCAAGAGATATTAGTAGACTGCTATATTTTACAAAGAATACATGCACAAATATATCACACACATGATCAAGTACTCAAGCAAGTGGAGATCATACATTTGCCCCACCACCACACCTTCGGGGAAATAACCGGCCTTGAGATGTGGGAACGAGCTGGATATGATATATCTGTAGTAACACCCATAATGTTTCGCAAACGCCCAAGTCCGAATCAATTGCCACAAAAGTCTGGCACCATCCACAAGAGCCGGTAATGCGGCAACGAGGGCCATTATTGCGGGCCGGCTATGTCGGGGTCAGTCGGGGTCACTAGTACAGCGGACGCGAGGTCTGCCAAGCACACTGTTTGAAAAATAATTCAGGAACACACAAAAGAGATGATGTTTGGGCACATATTAGTTTAAACTACACGGTATGGCCAAAAAGATTCTCTCAAGGATCCATATTCACTACATTGAAATGTGAGCTTCTGTCTTGTTTGGATTTTTTTAAGCTTAGCCTTTTCGCCGCCATGAATTTTTTCTCGCTAGTGTCTTGACAACGCTTCTTTTACAAGTGTACATGACCCAACTAGAGCTCTATATTAGAAAGAGTACAATCATATCCAACGCCATCTAGTTCCTTCTGATCAAAACTGTTTGCCGTTCCCAAAAGGATGCACAAGTACCCTCTAAGCTGAACAAGTCTTCCAAATTATGAGACCAAGATAGCAACTTTTGAGAAACTAAAGGGCCTAAAACTTTAATGAAGGGGTCCAAAATGAACTACTAGTGTGTTTTAAATGATTCAAAGCTAAATTGCCTGTAAAATTAGGTTTAAAGCTTTAAAAGACATTAAGAGAATGAAAATCTATCCCCTTGGACATATTGATGCAAGTGGTGATGGCAACAATGTGATTGGAAATGAAATTGCAGGGCTGCTGAATTCTCTTCCCTCTTGTGCTTGGCTGTCATGGTCATTGCTGAGAAACAGCACAGGGAATTTTCTTCCTCTCTTGACTTCACCCCTGACTGCAATTTAAACTTGCCCACCTACCCATTGATATGCAAGATCACAGGAGTAGGTGGTGGTGGCCAGCAGGGGAGTCCACACAAATGCTTGCTAGCTTCAGATGGCTTGCCCAGCTTGGCCACTGGCACTTGTTAAGAAGGGAACTGCTAAGATTGCTGGGCCGGGCCAGCTTTCTCTCTCTCGCTTGCTCTCTCTCGCTCGCTCTCTCTCGCTCTCCACACTGAGCCCAGTGAACAAACAAGGAGGACTTGACTCAACATTTCAGGGTTGAAAGGTAAAGAAAGGAAAACTCAACATGCTCCTCTCTATCAATATTCTAATTGAAACATTTTTTATGGTAGGAGCCCTGATTGCGAACGTTTTCTCTGAAAAGCATTGATCAGAGTGAGGGGTGAGATATTCATTTTTTCTCTTGGTCTTTTAGGTTTTAAACCTAATTTTACAAGTAATTCAGCTTTGAATCATTTGAAACACACTAATAGGTCATTTTGGACCCCTTCATTAAGGTTCTAGGCCCTTTAGTTTCTCAAAAGTTGCTACCTTGTTCTCATATTTTGGAAAAGTTGTTCAGCTTAGAGGGTACTTGTGCATTGTTTTGGGAACGGCGAGCAGTTGCGAACCAAATCAACTAGATGGCGTTGGATATGATTGTACTCTTTCTAATATAGAGCTCTAGACCCAACCAAGAGATCGCAACGTAATGGATCCAAATCTGCGCAACCACAATCTCGAAGAAGGGAAAATTCCACAGATAGCCGATCGTGTGTCTGGTGTAAAGGCGATCTTCATCCTCGTCACAAATGTCCGGTAAGACAAGCCATCTGCAAATTTTGCAAAAAGCATGGCCATTTTGAGCGAGCATCATCAAGAAACTCTAAACTTTTTTTCGACACAAAACGATGGCCCTCTAGCGGTGATGCCAACGTCGTCAACCAACACTCATCAGTTTGCGATAGTAACGCCATCTAACGTAAAGGTTTAGAACTAAAGAAGGACGAAATGGCTTAAACATTATTGGAAATCGAATTCAGGACGTTGCCCATGAAACATGGGACTTTGGATCAGATTACGGGGCAGAATTGTCCATTTAGTTAAGTTTTTAACACAATGATAAAGATGTCTAACTTGTTCGTAGTCTTCCATATTTTTTTAAGGTTGAAACACAAATGGTAATTTAATGGGCCTACGTATAAGACAGTATTGTTAGACCTTTTGGCAAGAAAAGGTTTTAGTTTTTTTGCAATCGGTAGAATTAGATAATGCTAAGTTTTGGTCTGAAAGATTGAGAAGTACAAGTGTTTACCCAAAATTTTAATCTGGTCATCCAAAGAATTCCAGTGACATAGTGTTTTCTAATGTGAACTCATAGGGAGAATGTTTTTTTGAGAATACATGGTTGCCATATATTAGAGTCCCATACCAAATCAAGAATTACTCGTGACGCATACGTTCATGATTATTTTGTACGAATACCGTTTTAGGTTTACTTGGGCAAACTGTTTTAAGGATTGATAGACTCATTATGAAACTGATTTTGTTTCAAGAAAGACCCCCACTACTCAAGGTTCTATCCTCAAAAAATATCCTAACTTTGAACATACATTACAAGGTCTAAAATTGATGGAATTCATGGGACACTGAAAAAAGTGTTGGGTAAAGACCGCTACTACTTCAGTTATGCAGGCCTCAAGCGGACTTCATCGTCTCGCTTTGTCACAATTTACCATTAACATTTTTGCTACTCTAATTCAAAACAACCCTGTGTATTCTATTTGCCTTCATTCAGGCCAATATACTCTGATGAAAAATCAAAGTTTCAAGACAAAATCATGAATTTCCCGACCACTTGGACAGAATATACTTGAATCTGTTTTATTCAACTGCAGGCCCACATGTGGACTCAAGGGTGGTTATGGGTGGGCCAAGGAGTTATGGGGAAAGTCCAAAGTAGTGGGCCCTGGAGCCATTCATAGTACAAAATCGTGGGCCCAGAGCTCTTTGATCTTTGAATTGTGGGCCCACGAACCTCCTACCATTTGATTGGTGGGCCCCAGACTATATGAAGTCAAAGTTGGTGGGTCTTGACCCAAAAGTAATTGCCGATCCCTGCACTAGGGAGTTAGTCTTGGTTTACAATGGAACTCTAATATGTTCCGAACCTGAATGATATCAGTACTGCTTTATGTTCAAAAGAACCATCTGATAATGCATTGAAAATTCAATCAAACATTTTAGTCTAAAGCTTAACACTGGAATGGAAGATAGGGTACATTTTACCAATTATTTTCAAAAGTTATACCGTTACTTTGTACTTTCGAATTTGTGGTATGAGGTTAAATTTGGATTAAAAATGCTTAATACTTGGACATCTCTTGATGCAACAAAACTACTGTCGCATAACTTCTAATCGTTGTACGGCGTACCTTGGTAAATGCCATATTTGCTTATTTCAAGACATATTCTTGTGTTTAACTTTGTTGTACTTTTTTTTATAAATTTCTTATGATCAGCACATATTGTTTCGACACTTGTTGCAAAATGCCCTCAAAAGAGCAGGAGTCTAACAAAACTATAGTGTGTTAACATAGTTCCATATATACGCTAAAATATGTTCTATAATATGGACCATGATATGATAAAAAGGAAGGTTCAATCAGACACAAAAGTCATGCCATTATCGTATTTTAAACCCAAATATTGTAGCTATGTCTGGATGGATTAGAATGATCAAATATCCAGTGTACCTCCGCTAGATTCTGGAATGTTTTAGTATTAGTTCAGGATGTAGTTAAATAACAAATATGTGGTGAAACACCAAGTGTTGTGTTAATGTCCGCTGTTTTCTTCATTCAGGATTCTACCTCACTATAAACCACAGTAAAAAATACAATTAGAAATTAGCGGAAATCAAATCTTACTTGGTCCTACCTGTAGTATCCTGCTCCAGAGTATGCCCCTCCCGACTTTGCATCTATTCCCCCTATAAATATCTATGTCTCTAAGACAATACACATCTAGTCATTCACAACACTCGGTCATGCTACATGACACAGCCGGTAGTAGCCGCCGTATTGGCGGAAGGACCTCGCCCTTCTCCCTCCCCTTGGTCGGGGAGACGTAAGTCCGTGTTGCGTGCGGGAGGGCCGTGGATGCAACGGGTGGACGTGGTGCAGCAGGATGGCCATGGATGCAGCATACGTCATGGTGGTGCAATGGAAGGCCCGTGGTTGCAGCGATCCACCTGTGGATGCAGCGGAAGGCCCGTACACGCAACGGACAGTCCATCTGGAGCCCCGGCCAAGACGTGGGACGATTCCGTGACCACCGGACGATGCCGTGGCCGACCGAGCCGATGTCGTGGCCGACCGAGCCGATGTCGTGGCCGACCAAGCCGATGTCGTGGCCGACCCAGCCGATGCCGTGGCATACCGAGCCTTCGTGATGTCAAGGATATTTCTAGTCAAAGTTCTGTCATTTCTTGTCAAATCTGTGATAACTATGATAATCTTCTGTGATATTAATTCTCATGTCCCCCCCCCCCTTGTAACATTGTAAGTACACATCTTACAATGTGCTTGATAGTATAATAAATGCCATTTTAAAGGAAAGGGAGACTATTTAGGGATTGTTCAAATAAAATATTACATTAAAAAATATTTTGGTTCAAAATAACGACAAAATTTTAATTTCAGATTGTATTGCCTCCATGGTATGCGACCAAAACCTCCTACAAAGGGGCGTTCCATAGAGTGCTGGCTGCTTTGAGATAGAAGCCACTACTTCGAACGTATTGTGGAAAAACTTATTTCGAGTTTGGGCAGGTTGAAAAAATAAAGGTTGAAGAGCATTGGCGATAATGGATCTCCTTGCAAAAGGCCAATAGTGGTGAAATTACATGGGGAAAGGTCCTCAACAATATGAATGGATCATGTGAGTGGTATATACGTGGGGTATCCAGACTAGAGGTAGACTGGGCCTGTAACTCGTTAACAAGTGCGATTTTTAGATGCTTGATGAAAAATCAAAATCAAGATAAATATCTTTTGAGGAGATGATATTTCGCATGATTTGTTGTCAGGTAATCCAGTTCATAGTGATGATTTATTTAGAAAAGGTATGTTGTGCAACCCTTGCACGCTTTTGAACATCGATATCAAGAGCAAGAAATACGTTAAAATGCATTATGCTGGAAAGTTAAGACGTTGTTCAACTACCCATACCAATATTTGATGAATATTTGAGGCAAAAAAGTGGTAACTTTTTTGATGTGAAACGTCTTGGCTTTACAGTGTACTTGATTTTTGACTTGTTGCTCGCTTTTGAGGCTTATTTTCTATGTATACAGGGGTCGCCCAACATACCTTGTCTAATTAAATCATAAGTTCGAACATGATTGCCTTACAACAAATCATGCAAAATAACATCTGCTCATAAGAGATAAATCTTGATTTCGACTCTTTATCAAGCATCCAAAAATCGCACTTGCTGACGAGTTATAGGCCCAGTCTACCTCTAGTCTGGATACCCCTCGTAGATGTTGGCCAACAGGACACATGTAGAAAGAAGAATTCCTCACATTTGGATTTTGAGAAATAACCGCATTCAGTCTACCCGGTCCAATACTCTAGAGAAATCCACAAAGCATCCGTTAGTACTCCTCATAAAATTGAAGAATGTGTGCTCAATTTCGGAGAGGAGAGTGGCTGCCAACGTAGTTGATCAATTTCTCCGGAAACCAAATTGAACCTTGGGGATGGAGATTCCAATCGTTGGCCAATATGGATAAACAGACAACTAGCAGGGTGGACGTCATCTTCAAGAAGGGTTTTTTGTTGCAACCTGATGTCTGTGAAGCTATCGGAGGAATACGGAGGAGGTCGATTCTACAATATGGTTAGCTAGGGTTATCTTATTCACCTAACCTATCTATGCCTTACGATTAATAAAGCTTCCTCTTCCGGCGAGTCAGTCGAATAGAGACTACCAAACCACAAACACGTTGTAAGTTCATTCCTATTTCCAATAGGTTAGAATACTTAGACATTTATTATCCAAGGGTACTCAATCCAGTAGCTAGAATAGGTACAAGTCAGCACATGGTCCTTCGAGCCGGATATCTATCCATTGGCCTGTGGAGACTTGTCCTAAAGCTTTGGATGGAGTAGATATATTTGGATTTTGATTTGGAATTCAAAGTCGAGCTACCGGAGAACTTGGTGGACTAGGTGATCCAGTGGGGCTCGATTTTGAATTACCACAAGGACACCGGGGGTGGGGTTTCTGGACCTCTCCGCCCAAGAGTTCGATCAAAGGGTATCCAGTATAAGGCAACCTTGTATCCTTTCCTCTTTTGATAAAGAAGGGAATTCCTGGTTTTCCAACTGAGCCCAGATCTATCTCTACTTAGTGTTCTAGCTAGTGCAAGGAGCTCTCGTATCCTTTCCTCTTTTGATAAAGAAGGGAATTTCTTGAGTCTTCATACTAGCTGAAAGACGTGAGATCTAGTTTCTTTTTCGCCTGTTTTTTTAGCTACTGCAAGGAGCTCTGGTATCCTTTCCTCTTGATAAAAGAGGGAATTTCTCGAGTCTTCATTTTAGCCAAAACATTCAAAAAGAAGCCCAAGACGAAAAATACACAAAAAAGCGCCTAGTTTCTAAAGAACTTTCGTTCATTCATCGGATTTTTTGTGTTGCCGACGAATTTTCGCGCAAAAATGAGCGACCACGAGGACGACCACGTGGATCAAGGTAGCCCTCTAGATCAAGGCACTTCTTCAGCGTCGCCAAGGGAGACGGCGATTGAGGACTCGCAGCCAGAGGTCGCGGCCGAAGAGCTCTCTGACAGGCATAAATCCTTGGACAGGGAGAGGCCAGCGCCACCACCCGCCTTTTCCTAGTTCCCCGCTCTCGACCGAGAATGCTGCCATTCAGGCCGAGCTGGAAATGGTTGGCCCAAGCTGGTGCCAGGCAATATGGGCAGGCAATCCGGCTGCCACGAATGAGCAGTCCTCGGCTTTTTTGGCCGGAAAAATAAACGAAGCGGGCCGAAAGATTCCTCAACGGTGGAAGGCGGAGCCGCGATTCCACGACAGCTGGCGGTTGGCCAATCAGACGATTTCCAACATCGATCGGGCGCTGGCTGAACTCAAAGCCAAAGACCCAACAGACGAATCGGCCCGAACCAAAGAGCGCCAAGCTCAAGGATTCATCGCTGATAGGGAAAAGGTGGGATGACCGGACTTGGAAGCTACGTTCCGTGAAGCCTCGATCGCGTGGTACAAGCCCGGCGAAGATCCACTGACTGGTACAATGTCAATAAGTATGAATATCAGTAACTATCCTACTCCGCCCTACTCTTCCATAGTTACAATATCTGTGCCAGCTCCTCTTCCAGACTCTTCTACAAAAACCTGATTCCCCTTCCGTTCTACTCACTTACCACTTACGACTTGAATAAACCGGACATGTTTGAAGTTACGATCGCCCTCATTATTTAACTTGCACTTGGGAACATTACATGGCGCAGCGGATTTGAAGAACGCCCATCTCTATTGGATTTCCAACCGCTGGTCTGCGAAACAAGATTGGACCATCTTGATTTGGGATCGCTCCTCCTTTCCATCACGATTGCATCGAGGCTCCGTTAATCGTTTATTTCTTCATCATGCCGTTAGAGGATTTAACTGATCTCCGTGAGGACATCAGCCGATTGATCCGATCCCGAAGTGCCTACAAAGGTACAGTCACTCGACATAAGTCCAAGGCAATTGGGTTGTTCAATCTTCATAAAAGAGGGGACGATCCTACCCACTTGGAGTTACTCACGAATAAATGGGAAGCCGCATTGAATAAATATGCTCAGGCTGAAGAAGACGTTATGTCCAATTCAATGGCGGACGAGAAGGATTCACATGGTTTGGACCTTGGGGATCAAGAATCCAGTTTCCTGATCTTTCAAACCAAGGTGATTGGATTCCGACGTGATTTCGACAAATCCCAAGAACCAACTAAATCTCCATTGGCTATTCTGGCTCTGGTCCTGACCGAACTAGCAACGGATTGCCAAAACTCGCCGTCAATCCCCCTTCAACTCTTCCCGAAGATATTGATTGATCTCCGTAGTTTCCTTAAGTGGAAACCGATTTGGGACAATTACTCCCGCTTGATGTCTCTCCCTCTTCGCCCACAATGTACCCAAGTATCTGTATTTTGGCAATGCTGCTCACCTGGATTCTTCAGAATTGTCGAGCATTCAATCGGTATCAAGGCCGATACTGGGAGATCCGTGGACGAAATCATTCAATCCATCATCATACATCTTCGCAGTCTTCGAAATCGCCACGTGGATATGAAGGATTTCCTTTCGATTCGGCAGAAGGACGGACAAGATTATTCCAACCTCTGCAACGAAATCAAAGAATTGGGAGAATATGTGTGTGTTATGTGTTAATGTGAGACCCAAGCAATCCCCTTAAGCCATAAGGTTTGTTTTCAAGAGGATTTTTTGAACTGGCATGAAAGATCCTTTATGGCGTGCCTTTGGTTAAGGACGAGGAAGAATGGTCGATTGTATTGGGACCCGCCCGACCGGATGAAGCCTTCATCTACTTTGGTTTCAAAATGAGTTTGGGTCACGTAAATTTGTGCAAGAGAAACAAAGGCTAGTGGTACATGATGTGTAATATGAGCAAGTGATTGACTTCGAAAAACGCGCAATCCATCTTGGTACCGAGTCCATGTTTGCCAAATCGAGTTCTTTATTTTTATTGACTTCATTCCAAGCCTTGGGAAAGCTAAAGTTTGGCAAGTTTTGGTGCCAACTCAACCGGTGAAATGGCAAATTAAAGTACAAAGCTCCTCCTCTCATGATCTTATGTGTGTAAAGATTTACCACTTCTGGAATATGACTTTTTACACATAGAGCCATATATTTGATTCGATTAACTTTGACTATGTCCTCTATTTTTAAAATGTCTAATCGTTTGAAAAATTCACTCGTATGGGCACTTCTTTTGGCTCCCACTATCCATCTGATAGCGCTTTTTTGCAGAGGGATTAAACTCTTTATTGCCGACGTGTGCCCAAAATACTCAATTCCATACGCCAATTTAGGTTTAATTAAAGCAATATATAGAAGATGACGGATATTGGTTGGCAGTGATTGTTGGGCTCGGAAGAGGGTGAACAGGATACGCTGAACTGTTTCGCCTACCTTAGAAATTTGACTCTTCCACTTAAGTGTGTCGTCAATGTGGAGACCTAAAAATTTCACCGTTTTTTTCTGAATATCTCCATCCAACTTGATTTATACGATTGCCGTTTATAACAATGTTCATGTTTTTTACCGCATTGCTTGGACTAAATAAAATCAACTTTGTTTTTACAAGGTTTACTGTCAGTTTGTTAAGATTGAACCAGGTGTTTATGTTGACTAGGTATTGACTAGTTTCGTTTTCCAAGGTAGATAGGTCAGAGCCAAAATGCTGAAGAGTAGTGTCGTCTGCAAACATAGTTACTTTAAAATTGGTTGCTATTGGGAGGTCGTTAATGTAAATTAAAAACAAGAAAGGTCCAAGAACACTACCTTGTGGAACTCCACAAGACAATTGCGAGTATTTTGACAAAATACCCTCGATATCTACTGTTTGAGTTCTTTCACTTAGATAGTTTTTGAACCAACGTAATACATTTGAACTATATCCATATTTCCTGAGTTTTGACAATAAAATGTTGTGGTCAACTGTATCAAAAGCTTTCTTCAGATCTAAGAATACGCCGACGGAGTACTTAATTTCACTATTTACAGAAATATTTTGTAGAAAGTTGTGAATGGCATGCAAGGTTGAGTGTTTCTGTCGAAAGCCAAATTGTACACTAGATATATGATGTTCGTTGAATGGATTAAACATTTGTTGATAGACGGCCTTTTCAAGAACTTTGGAAAGCGAATTTAGTATACTAATCGGACGATAGTTCGTCATATCGTTAGGATCTCCTCCTTTGAACAAAGGAAATACCCTGGCCGTTTTCCATTTCACAGGAATAAACCCACTGATTAGTGAAATTGTTATGACTCGAGCAAGGGGACCGGCAATTTCTTGTTTGATTCTTTTTAAGACCACACTAGATATTCCATCAACTCCGTGACTATGTTTAAAAGATAAACCGTCAATAATTTTCAAAACATCTAGCCGTGTAACTTCCTTAAAATAATATTGCCTTGCATTTGAAGACACTGGAATAAAACTGCAGCAATCTTCAGAAAGAGAATTGGGAGCTGGTAACTTGCGACTGAGATTAACACCGACTTGAGAAAAATGGTTACTGAACGAGTCTGCAATTTCTCCTTTATCAGTCAGTTCACGACCATCTACATTCAGATGCGCAGTTGGTCCATTTTGTTTGGTTGGGAGTCCCAAAAGGTTCTTTGCTCCTTTCCAAATTTTGTTGGGATTTCTGATATTCCCTTCAAAATAGCTCCGCCAATACTTTTCTTTGGCACGTTTTATAAGTTTATAGTAAATCTTTGAGTATTGAGTATACTGATATTTGTTCTCATTGCTTGGTGCTTTCTGATAGGTTGAAAATAATTTTTGCTTCTTATTTCGTGACCTCAATAAACCATTTGTCATCCATGAATTTTGTTTACGAGTTGATTTGTTTAATCGAGATATTTGAAGAGGACAGGTCGCATGAAAGGCACCTTCAATTTTTGAAGTGAATTCCTCAAACGTGATTTCAGGGTTATTTGTGGGTAAGTGCCATCGTATTTCACGTATGGCCTGTCGCAAAGCTTCAATATGTTTTCCGTCGGTCATTCGCCGAAATGTAATAGCTTCAGGCGGGAGGTTACGTTTTCGCTTACCAAAGTTAGCAGAAAGCCCAAGATGATCGCTCACGTCACAAAGTAAAATAGCACATTTAGTAATGGATTTACTGTTACTAAAAATATTATCTATCTGAGTGGAAGAGCTCGCAGTAATTCTAGATGGTTTATTGAAAAATGGGACTAGTTGAAAACTTGTCATCATATTTTTAAGTTTTGTTGTCTTTGAGTTATCTACTAAAAAATCTGCATTATAATCCCCACATACATATAGAGGTTTTGATTGACAGCGAGAAAGAAGTAGTTCAAGTTCGTAAATGGCATTATTGATGTTAGAATTCGGAGGAATGTAGACAGATAGAGCAACAAACTCGGTGAATTCAACACCTATGACTTCACAATCTGTTGTCATTGATTTAAGTTGCGGGCATGGTGTATAAGAAAGGGAATCATGGATAAGAAAGCCAACGCCACCACCTCTCTTTCCACTTCTGGTTTCAAATTCCAAGTGGTAATCATTAAATGTTAGATGTACTTGGTCTGCTTGCCACACCTCTTGCATTGCAACAATTTTTGGTTTTTGGTTCTCAAGGAGATCTTTTACTTTGGACTCGTTACCAACAATGGATCTTACGTTAATCGAAATCAACCACTGCTCACCTATTTCTAACATATCCACATAACCAAGGTCGTCAAGAACAGATACGATTTCCTCGTCCTCCATCATCCGTTTTGAGTTCAGCATTCGCTCCTAACGGTAGGAACTTTTACAACCTTCCAAACCCACTTATCTTTCACCATAACGCTACCACCATAATTTGGACAAGAATGATCGACAAATCGATACATATTTGCAGACTATGAACACCGAAAACTGAGTTTATGTCGTTGAACTATCGGATCTCGTAATGATGGTTTTGAGGGGAGCCTGCTTTTCCGTCCGTCCTTTCTTTTTCGCAATTTTTGCGTCCGTAGATATTGGGGTTGCATCAGAGGACAGAGATTTCTTCGTGAAGTGGGGAGAAAGGGCCGAATCACGCTCTTCTACTTTCTGGTTTTCTATGGCATTTGTATGGTCGTCATCTGGGATTATTGTTGTGAAGCACTTTGGGACTTGATCACGGTGATAAGTACGAATCTTCTTCACTCCCAACGAAATGAAGTCTGGTACAACACCCAAAGATGTTATCAATACTCTCCGATGGCCATTAGTTAAGCCACTTAAGCGTGGATCTTGAAGCTTTCCGAAGTATTCTTTTTCCATTGCCGCCAATGGCTTTGCAAAGGATGCAATTGCAGCGAGCAATTCGTCATTTGTAACCCAACCCGGAACATTGAAAATCCGTAGGTGAGAAGCAGAATTTCCGCTACGAATGGAACAATACCAAGTTCTTCCAACAACCACTCTTTGATAGGATAATTTGTCATTGAAACGCTCATTTACATTGAGAGCTCGAACTGTTTGAACTTTCACAGAACGTTGACCGTTATTACCACCAAGTTGAACAAGGCCTGTGATCTCAGATCGTTGCAATTTTAGTTCATCAAAGATGAAATCCGCGATGACTTTATCGGTTACTTGAGCACTTGGGTTTTCTTTGCACTTGAAATCCAAAACCAGTGACATCAGATTGTCTTTGGCTTTCCGGGCTTCCACAAGGGATAAAGCTTGGCTTGAGCTGCCACAGCTTGCTATGCTCGCGTAAGGGCGAGGCATCGATGAAGATGGTAAACTCATTTTCGGGACTGTAAGGGCCCAAATGGGCACCCACCCATTCAACTTTAGTGTCTCAAGGGTCCAGGGATGTTCACGGTTCCGATGAGCAGCTGTAGGGTTGAGAAAAGGTCCCAATTTTGACACTTACGGCAAATTTACGTAGAGAACAAGACACTACTGTCGACGTGTGACAGCGGACGTTCTCGTTCTAGTTGCGGATACTTCCAACATCTCGGAAGATAAACTTCATGTGGGAATACTCATTCAAGCCATGAGGAATGAACGAGATCGTGCCAAGCTTCTCGAAGAAAATCCCAAGACCTTCGAGGACGCAAGACGATACATTTTGTCGATGGAAACCTCCAGACGTGGAGCTAAACAATTGGGATCAACTGCATCATCCTCGTCCAACACTTTCGTTGTTCAAGCGAACAAGTCGTCAAGCTATTCAAATCGAAAATCTGGCAACGTGAAATCTTCTCCACCGAATCCCAAATTCGCTGGGAACAAGCCCCAGAATAAACGTTTTGGGACTGCTTGCTATGCATGTGGAGGCCCCAGACACCCCAGACCGGATTGTCCTGCCAAAAGCGCTGAGTGCACTTCTTGTGGTAGACAAGGCCATTTTTCATCGGTATGTCGCAGCTCTCATTCAAAAACTTCAGCTGGAATCCAAATGAGCCCTATCAAGCTATGTTCTATTGGCAATTCCCGTTCTCTCTTACCCGTGAACATCATTGTCGAAAGTGGAGCTCAATGCACGCTTGAGGCCATTCCAGATACTGGAGCGGAGATTTCGGTGATCCAACATTTTCACGTCTTCAACGTTGCCCAAGATTCTCCATTCGCCGATCAAAAATCGGATTACGGCCGTGGATGGAACTGAACTTCGTCAAAAGGGTTCATTGAGGGCCACAATGGAACAGTGTAATCCAGGTTTGTAGCCGCTTTTTTAAATGTTGCGCTGGGGCCTCGCTCCCAGTTTTTTCCGCCTGTGGTAGCTTGGAAAAAGTGCGAGTGGTTCAGTTAAAAGGTGATTAATCAGACTTGTGTTAAACCTATTGTCAAAATGAGAACAGAATTGACTAGGGTAGAGACATATGTAAGTCATCAAACAACCAATCTCAAAATTGGTTGATGAAATATTGAGTATTTTGGGATCTAAAACAAGCCAATGTTACAACTGATTGGGTCCGACTGTACACTCGTGAATTGTGCGACAAATCATTGACTTGAAGAATAGGCATGCCATTATTTTTGTCAAATAGAAAGTACTCAACACCCAGTTTTGGTCATTTTTAGCAGGAGTTGACCTTTAATGTTACCAATACTACGTGATATATATCTCATGTCTCGTAAGATCCATCTTTTTGGCCTTCTGATACTTAGAAGTCAAGGAGATGCATAGTTCTGGGGTACGACTGGACATATTAGCATCAAGCAGTTGCGAGCCAGGTGTATGTACATTTCAATTTTCGTGATCGTGATGAATAAGAGAGAGTCGCTTCTCAATAAGGGAGCTCAAAAAGTGCGTCTGCAGGGTGTGCCATATTAAAATGAACAAAGAAAATGAAAATGGCCTAAAATATATCAATGGAATCAGTCTGCATAGGTGCCTTCTATCCGTCCATATAGTTGTGAATATTGCAATAAAGGCACTAAGATTGGCTTTTTTATCAAATGTCAAAGGTTGAAAATAAATGGCAAAAAATGAAGCTTTCAAAGACCTACAAACAGCATTTGGAAACATTCAAAATGACTAATACAATAGCTGGAAACCTTAAAATAGCAAATGAAATGACATAAGCTTGTATATTTTGAATTTTAGTGTATATCAAAACTGATGTCATTTGTATTTGTCCATTTTTTCCCAATATGGCTCTTTGAGTTTAAATCTTTGATTTCATTTTTCTCATTCTTATAAAAAAATGGCTGAAAACTGCATATAGCAACTTGAAATCTGCACCTGACTATTTTCTCTCTCATGGAAACCATTACAATTGGAAAGTGGATAAGGATTGAGATCCCAAGAAGGAGGGAGCAACTTTTACTGCAAATTAATAATGTTAACATAATCTTGCCCCGAATAAGACACATTTCGAAAGTGAGAATGGATTAAAAAGAGGCATAAGCTTGTTTCTACTAGGTGAATTTCATTGACAAGGTGCTTCTAAGAAAAAACATTTTACTTAAATATACTTTCCTAGGCCAGTTTTCAAGTGGTACACCCTGTAGATGACCTTGTTCATGATGGCAGTGAAGTTAGCCCAAACCTCCACCCTCTAAAATTACCACTCATCCCTGTTTTTAGAGGTCAATGATTGACGACAAAACGTTGATATTTTTAGATTTAGATGTGATGATCTTCAGCTGTCCGTCTTTTTTGCAAAAAAATATCTGACAAAATAGGTTTGGGAATGGATGCATTTTCAATTATGATATCCCCTTCACATAAGTTGTGTAGAAAATGTGGAGGATGTTCATGGAATCTTTGAAACATTGTTAAGTACCTGAACACTTTCCAAACTTTCAAAAAAGTAGTCAATGGTTCGTGCGTCCTCAATATTAGACGTTTTGTTTCATGACATGTTCGCTTCTGTTTTCGAAGAGAGTTGGGCGCACAGAGCTTTTAAGCAACAGAGATGGCAAATTTTGGCTTTGGATGAATTTGTCATTTCTTGCCATTTGACAGATTCTTGTTCCTTGTTTCTCCAACTCAATCTCTTGAATCCTGGATCAGGGCAAATTTTCCTCCGCATTAAATTTAGCTCATGTTGCATTTTTAAGGCAGAGATATGTTTTTGCTTGTAATTAGAGGCACATTTCCCTGCCCTGCAATTTTTTGAGAAGATCATGAAATCTAAGCTTGTAGATTGTTTGAAAGTCTATGATATCATTTCCCCCAGGACACCACGTTTTAGTAATCATCCAATTGATAAACAATTAGAACAGTTCATTGACATTTGGTCAATGAGACATTGAGTCATCAGCCAGTTGATGTAGTTTATCTTAACTTTACCATGACCTTTGATAAGGTGCATATTTATGGTCTTGCTTCATCAACTCAAACAATGGGAAGCAGGGTAAGGTCCAGAGTGGGATTGAAAGTTTCATTAGTGAAAGGAAGCAAATCCTGAGGCTGAAGGATTATTGAGTGGCATGAAAAAAATTTAAAAAACACATTTGCTTCACCTAGATGGCTCTCACATGACTTAGCATGCCCTCAGCACATCCTACTTGGGTGCGTTCTTTTGTTCTCAAAATGAACAACTCACCATCAGAGCAAGCCTTCTTAATGAACTAAAGTTAAGCTTCAATCAAAGAGAAAATGACAATTAGTCCCATCTTGAGGTAGAAACGGTTGTGGGTGCTTCCATTTAGTCTTTGGTCTTAATTTGTGATTACTCAACATGGCTTTTTGATTTTTGAACACAATAATATCGTAGCTAAGCTCTAAAAGACTTGAAATATGAAGAGAAATCCACTTTCAGATGGAAGCTATAATTTTGGCAACAAGTGTAAGTTGAGGATAGATTTGCAATCAAGAGAATTTGGCCCTGTTTTGGCTCCTTTTGGTGGCAATTATTGTAACCTTCATTTAAAATTCTTCATCCCACAAAGTTCCATTTTAGGTCTGCTCTTTTCTATCATTTTCATTGCCCCTCTTAATAACCTTGGTACAAACACCAGTATTTCATCCTATGTTAAAGATCCAAAATTAGTTTGAGAAGGAATGGTTAGGACTCAAAAAGTTCAGTTGATTAGTTGGAGAAGGTCTTCCCTCTTTTGCATGAAGTTCTGCCATTTTCTGCAAGTATTTTTGCCTGGTGGCAGAAGCACGACATTCATCCATTTGCCATCACTGAATGCAGTCAAGAACTGGAGATCATGGTTTTAGATCCCAAAATACTCAACATTTCATCAACCAATTTTGAGATCGTTTGTTTGATGACTTACATATGTCTCTACCCTAGTCAATTCAGTTCTCATTTTGACAATAGGTTTAACACAAGTCTGATTAATCACCTTTTAACTGAACCACTCGCACTTTTTCCAAGCTACCACAGGCGGAAAAAACTGGGAGCGAGGCCCCAGCGCAACATTTAAAAAAGCGGCTACAAACCTGGATTACACTGTTCCATTGCTGTGGATCAAAATGTGGCTGAAGATGTATTCATCGCAGTGTGTGAGAACGTCGCACATTTTTATTTGGATTTGGAAACTTGCAAGGCACTGAATATTGTCAGCAAGAATTTTCCCAAGCCCATGTCAAGCCAAATTTCGGCTATTGACAAGGTCCCTCCAACACCTCAACCCGTCAATTTAGTCTGGCCTGGAAAAGATGAATGGATTCGATCATTACCCGACCATTCCAATGACCAGAAACTACTCAAAATGGAGTTGATCTTCAGATCAACTCCACACCATTTATGCTAAGGTGTTCGATGATTCCACCGAACTTAGACCGATGAGTGGTCAAGTCGTCGGCGAGCCAATGAGGATTCAATTGAAGGAGAATTATACCCCTTTCGCCATTCACACCGCTCGTCCAGTGCCATACCCTCTCCGTGATGGTGCTTTTGAGGCCCTGAAATATATGAGGGATCACAAGATTATCGCACCCGTGGGAGATGAACCTTCAGAATGGTGCCATCCAGTGGTAATTACCCGAAAAGCCAATGGGACACCTCGATTTTGCGTGGATTTAACACTGAAGTGATTCGGTCAAGTCATCCCACCAAAACGCCAGCGGAAGCCATTTCCGGATTCAACCCAGATGACGCTTACTTTGCTAAGCTAGATCTGGTCAAAGGCTATTGGCAGATGCCTCTCCACAAGGATTCCCAACATCTGACCACCTTCATTACGTCGTTTGGGCGCTTTAAATTTTTACGTGCCCCGATGGGTTTTATCTCGACCGGAGATTCATTCTCATTCCGTGGTGATGTGGCCATGGACGGATTACCGGTCAACAAAGTGGTGGATGATATGGGCCTGGGACGGCCTACTTTACGACAACTCGTGTCCTTGGTGTGCGATACCTTGGAACGTTCTCACAAGCATGATTTGACCGTCAATAAGGAAAAGTCAAAATTATGTGCTACATCCATCGATTTCGTGGGATACACGATCTCAAAAAATTCGATCGAGGTCGATAAACGAAAGATTTCGGCCATTTCCGACTTTCCAATACCCGCCAATATCACAGACCTTCAATCCTTCCTCGGTTTGGTAAACCAGCTGGGCAGTTTTTCTTCTTCTGTTGCCAGTGCTGCCGGTCCTCTTCGCGATCTTTTGAAGAAGAAAAATGAATTTATCTGGTTTCCAAACCATACCCAAGCTTTTGAGGCCACAAAAAAGGCCTTGACTTCGCCACCAATTTTGGCTATGTTTGATCCCAAGGCCGAAACCACTCTTCTCACCGATGCCTCCAAGTTGAACGGATTAGGATTCGCCCTCCTTCAACGTCCAGACGATGCTCATCCTTGGAAACTCATCCAGTGTGGCAGTCGATTTCTGAAGGATCCCGAAACCCGATACGCGATTGTGGAATTGGAAGCCCTGGCCAAATGGTGGGCCATTACCAAGTGTCGGGTCTATCTCCTCGGTCTACCTCATTTTTCGGTGATGACGGATCAAAAGTCTCTCGTGCCCCTATTCAATAAGTTTACGATTGATGCGATTGACAATCCGAGAGTGCAAAATTACCGGACCAAACTCTTACCGTATTCTTTCACCGTGGATTGGAAACGCGGGAAAGACAACTGCATACCCGATGCCTTGTCCCGTGCACCCGTTTCCAATCCCGAGGATTCGGATTTATGTGATCTGGCCATCGGATCCATTTTGGCCGCCGTCAACACCATGGAGAACGTAACCGAAGATCTAGTGATCGAGGATCTTCGTACGCAAGCTCGAGCTGACGCTCAATACTCGTGTTTGCGTCAAGCTGTTCTCGAGCGTTTTTCTCGTTCTTCTCCTTCGTCGTGTTCACCTTACGTTCGTTTGTTTACCAGACTGCGCGACGAACTCTCCGTTGACGGCGACTTGGTTCTTCGTGGCTGTCGGATTGTCGTGCCTTCAAACAGTTTTTCCGACACACGAATTTTTTCGACTGGCGGCAGAAAACGGAACCCCGGTAGTTGCGTGAGTAATTTTACTAATGTTGCGTTAGGTTAAAAGTTGCGTCCGTTCGAATCATTAAAAAAGTAATCGAGTAAAACAGTTTGTTCGAAAACTAAATGGAATCCCAATTTATATGTAATTAATATTGATTTTCATTCTTGTACTGACTAAGTTCAATCAATCACAATCATCAATTGCAATCTAAATCATTATAAATCAATTATCGCGCCGCCCAAATTGAAGGTGGCAAAAGTCAAATCAAGTATTCAATTGATAGAGAGAACCTGGAACAAAAGTCTGATCCATTCAACCATTGGCATATTCACCGTTGATTATCGTTCTTGTAAATGGTTCCCAAGAAAAAGACAACCAAAATAAAGAGGAAGGAAAAAACACAAATGACATTTATCTTACACTATTCCTGACCAACCCATTATTCATGGGTTGTACAGATCTGCCAACAGTAACTCATTGGTGGATCAAATTTCATATAAACATCAATTATATAAACTATTTTAATCATTTACTCTCTTTACAAGCTGAATATTCCTAAAGATTGATCTGGAACTTATAACTCAAGACTTGACGGTTAGAATATCTGAATATTTGTGCATTTCTGGATTAGCTTTGAACAACTTTCAAATTGGGAACTTGTTCCAGATCATTTTTCAAGATTGATTCAGAAGACCGATTCCGATATCATTCAAAACCAATTTTAATATTTCTCAAGACCAATTCCGGTATTAACCAAAACTAATTTACATGTTGTCTAAGACTGATTCCAAAATTATTCACACCCATTTTAGATATTGCCCAAGATTTCGTCAGGAAATACTTTGACAACTTTTTAATTATTCTTGCGCAAGCTTTGGATGGGACTTGGAGAATCTTCAAACCCTTGGGCAGTTTTCAGATCGGTGTTTGCCAACTTTCAATCTGGAACTTGTTCAAGAACCATTTGAAAGTTGGTCTTTATTGATTCAGATGTTATTCAAGATTGATTCTGATATTTTGTAAAACCAATTGCGATTTCGTCCATGACCAATCCCGATAATACTGTCTAAAAGTCTAATTTATCTTTAAATCCGTCTTGGACAGTCTCTGAATTGAACTCACAAAAGTTCCACTTTAGAACAATAGCCGGATCAATCTTAGACGATTTTCGTATCGATCTTTCATGACATCCAAATCAATTTTGAACAATATTCGAATCAGTCTTGGATCATGCTACTAAATAATTTGTTTTAAGTTTAAACGGAAATTACTAAACACTTAAACCTTTGTTTCTTATCAATGGAACCAATTGCAGCAGCATTTAATTTGGTACACCTAAAACATCACTTATACTATCTTTTTAAAAGAGTGTATAAGGATCTAGTATCATTTTGAACTGTTAAGACGAAACATACCAAAACTTATTCTTTTTAGAAAATAAAAAAAATACATTTGCTTGGGAATTTAAGTTTTCATATACCACGAGCGTTGGGTAAATGATAGACAAGTTCATTCTCAAAATACACCAGCAGCTGATTATCATATTCTAAATCATATTCAATTCAACAGTTTCTTGAGTTAATTCTACAAGACTTAAGTTTCCAAAAGAAATAGTTTTTTAGGTATATAACTTTTCATCCAGACCTGAGTTAGTTTCATTTCAAAGTTGTTCCTCGTAGTTTTCTGGGTCAGAAAAGTTTCATATGCATAGTTTTGGGACATTTCATAAAAGATTCATACATATTTTTTCAGTACAATGGGATAATAACGAACTAATCTTTAGATCTTCGGATTGGTCTTGGTCAATAATTGAATGGCCTTGGAGAATCTCTGAACCGGTCTTGAATAATAATCAAATCGGTAAAGTCAGTATAAGAGTGAAATGTCATGATCAATTGTATCAATTATTCCATTACCAATTCTATATGAATTCAGATTCCATTCATGTGTCGGAAAAACTGTTTCACTCGATTACTTTTTTTAATGATTTGAAGAGACTATTATTAGGCAACTTTTAAACTAACGCAACATTAGTAAAATTACTCACGCAACTAAAGGGTTCCGTTTTCTGCCGCCAGTCGGAAAAATTCGTGTGTCGGAAAAAGTGTTTGAGAGGGAGACTCCCAACCCTACGAGGGACCCTTGCGGCGCAACTCTGAAGTTGAAACCGAAAAACAGGTATTGCGCGCATGCTCAACCAAGCCCACTGGGCTCAAATCGACTAAGTCCATCTCGGTTTCAAATTTGAAAGTAATCATCAATAGATGGCGGTGTTGACGATGTTTAGTACATCGTGGATGGAAACAAAAAGCCCAGCCATTAATTAAAGACTTCAAATGATATATTGCTTTAAAACACACAGGACAATGTTCTTTTGCTTTTGAAAAGATACAGCTAGTTCAATATGATGATATGATATGTGTATTTTTTCAAAACGCCTTTTTTACTTTACACTTCAGTCACAATGCATGCAAGATCACAGCATCTCAAGTTCATAGATATCCCCAGATGCGACATACTGCCAGATCTTAAAAGACTACTTTTTGCTGAAGACACAGAATGTGGGGAAACTTGTTGAATTTCCACTTTTCCAGTTTTCAGCTTAGTATGTCCAAATTTACTTGCTCCAGAAATGAAAATCTTTGTTTGTATTGTGATAAATTACATGTTGCAGACATATAAACAAATTTCAAATTTTAGTTCTGATATTTCTTATGGGTTTTAATTGCTTATTTATGCAATAAACACAATTGCTCTTAGCATGCAATTATTTGACATGTAAATGATAACAGTCCTTCTGCCAAACCCCTCGTTTGGAAATAAGATATTGTCTTGAAATATCTTATCAAATCATTTTGAAGGTGGAAATATGTTTGGTGGCTGTAAAAGCAGATGGCTCTGAGTAATTAGTTTGGACATACTTGTTGTTCAGCAGTAACTGAATGCAGTACAACAACAAACTGTGACTTTTCCTTCAAAACAAAGCACCCATTTAGCTCAGTTTGTCATATCTGTGTATGTCTGTGCTAGAGTTCTGATTCACTGAGTTTGAAAAAAACGACTAAGTCCATCTCGGTACCGAATTTCAAATATCCGTCAATAGAGGGACCTTCAAGGTTGGGAATCTAGGCGCTTCGCGCCTATATCTATGGTGGGGGGCACAAGCAAACAAATGCCACGGTTTTGGTTGCTCCTTTCGCCGTTCGGAAAACGGCCCCGGCGCTCGTCAGCATTATTAACAACGCTGATTGCCTTCTTTTCCCTATCCATTACGTGGAGTGGGATCAAGCGAGGGCGCGTTACTGCGTTGGTGTGAATTTTCCTGCGTGATAGCCTGGACATCCCCCCATCCCCCCACCGCCATTAGAATCCCTCCAAAAAATTGATTCACTGATACTTGCATCAAATCTGGATAAATAAGCCGTTGAAGTTTTATTTGGTTGAATTCATGAGTTTTTTACTTGATCGGATAGATTATTAAATTGGTTGTAAATTTTTACAAAATTCTCATGGCGTCTTATATTCTTTTGTTTCACGCTTTTGATGTGAATGAAACAGGCTTGCTATCAATTACAGGGAAATACCAGAAAACAATTAAGAAAATCCTAATCAAATTTTGCCGTTATTGCTGGTAGGTAAGTTTTAACAACGTACAATGTGTTTTTTAGAGATGCTGCTTTTTCGGTACCAAAAAGTAATCGAAAATTGAAGAGGGCAATTGAAGTGCGGCTTTGTTGTGCCTTCTCATGGAGTAAGAGCATTGACAATTGCCACAGCTAGCTCGCGCTGTGCATGCAGTTGCACAGATACAAAACTTGGCATAATTCAACAAATTGTTCAAAATATGTTGCATTGACTTGTTTTAGCAATGTAATACTGGTTTATCTACATCAAATATGCCAAACTATTTCACAAGTTTGGCACATTTGCTAAAGTTATGCTGAATTTTATCTTTTTCACAGTCCGAGCTAGCCGTGACACTTGTTGACGCTCTCGCCCCATGAAAAGGCACAACAAAGCCACACCACAAGAAAAATTGTGGCATAATTATTTGATCGGAACGGCAACACTTTTGACTAGTTACACTTTCCACGTGCACAACGGTCTTAAACAAAATGGAAGGTCACGACAGAGCTCGAGCCGGACTTTGTCTCATTTGTCTAGACCGGAGTACGGTTCCAATCACCCGATTTTCTTTTGAGCATTTGGTGAGAGAATACGTCGTTTTAGGCTACTCCCTTAACGATTCAAGGCTCTCCTGTGGTCTTTGCGGCAATTGCTCGCTAAAATTGCGGAGATTTGCAGTACTAGATTTTAGTCGCGCATTGCCGGAATTTCCCGACTTTTCGGCCATGTCAAATTTTCGTCCTTTCCGTGGAGAAACTAAATGTGGATGCTTCCTTTGTGAACGCTATAGAACATGTGGACTCACTTCCAGTCGTCGAAAAATTAAGAAACGCTAGGTTGGTCGGCCATCAAAAAATGCTCAAGATTCCGAAGCCATCGTTGCAAGGCCCAACCGTGGGACATTTTGCTTGAAATGCTTTGCACTGATCTATCAAGGCTGTCGACATCCGTGCTCCGTCAACAGCCAACAAGAGAACGTCTGACAAATGGTTCCTCAACGAACTATCGAGGCCTCAAATGTGGTACGTGACCAGGTCAAAAACGATGACGTCGTCACTTTGGCCACAAGAGGAAGCCGAGTATCATTGGTCCCGAGAGACGAGCATTATCAAAGGATGGTTGAAGATAGTTCGAAGATGATTACAAAAGAGGCGGTGCTTGAGGCCAAAAAAGCAACTGGTGTAAGTGATACCTCTTTGTTGAAAATCGTGAGCATTTTTAGTGGCCACGTCAATGTGGAACCCGAAATAAGAGAGGCACTTGCTGAGGCCAATAGGAAGTTCAGCTCCTTATTCACGATATCAACCGAAATTTCACCAGCCACCGGAGAGCCATTTCCCGTTGAATATTGCCAAAATACCAAGCAATTCTTTGACTCGATCCTCAACGTACGTAACTCCCAATATGGTGATGTGATCTTGAGGCTGTCCAATGACGAGGGAAGGTCGTTTCTCAAGGTGAGTGTCATAAATCCAAGGTTTTGTTTTCACTGTCGTCTTAAATCAAAGATTGTTTCACTTTCGTGAAAAAATCTTGAATTTTGAACAATTGTATGGCTTGGATCATATTAAACAAAAAGTTCATTCCCCTTCAGGTCAGTGGAAATTTGATCTATCGCGGGAGTGATCATGATCAAGAGGACCGCTTTAAAAGTTCTGGCGTGAAAAGAACGTTTATTTTGGCCATCGCTCCAGTCAAGGAATCGTATGATCATGTCAAGCTCATGCTGTCAAAGATTGACCTTGATGTAGAGGATGAGTTGGAGGACGTGTTTGCGCAAGATCTGAAGTGCCTCAACATTGTATGTGGGTTGGGCAACCACAGAAGCACATTTCCTTGTATATATTGCCTTTGGATCAATGGCAAATAGAACCAATTGCCACATGAAGAACGAACCCTGGGAAGACTTAACAGCAAATACCAGGAATTTTTCTCCAATCATGCACCAAAGCCAAAAAAAAATTGAATCTGTCCAGCGAGAGCCCTTGCTAGGTCAGCACCGATCACAGGACGTCCCTATCTTGCATGTTTGTGCAATTCCGTGGCTACACATTCGGTTAGGTTTTGTCAACCATTCCTTCTCCAAGCTCATACTTTTGATACCACAAGCAGCACGTTGGTCAAAAGTATTACATCTCCATCAAGAGCGTTATCACGGCATTGGATTCGAGGGAAATGAGTGTCAAAATCTTTTGAAGAACGTCGACACCCTGGAGATGATTCTTGTGGAAGAGGGTCAAGAGAAAGAAGGGAAGCCATTCATTGACGTTTTCAAAACTTTTGCATTGATAAACACGGAATATTCTCGCGAGACAGTGGATATTTCAACCTTGGAAAGGTGTGTACAAATGTTCCGAGAAGCATGGATTTTGAGTGAAATGGCACTCATTCCCAAAGTCCATATCATTTATCATTATCATTTATCATTTTCATATCATTTTGGACCACCTGGTTCCTTTAGTTGTTCACCATGGAGGCGTTTTGGATGGAACGGTTTGCGGAAAAGCCTTCACTCTGAATATGCAAATATCTGGAAGAAGTATTGCGTGAAGGAGACTTCTAACCCGAACTACAATAGCCGCTTTCTTTAATCCGTGAAGGACTTTAATGGGTCCCATGGTTATTTAGTACGTGTCTTCATGTGACAATTGTTTGTTTGTAACCACAAATCCCAATTAAAACTGAAACTGGAGTGCTGGTCATATTGATTCCGTTTCAAGTCAGTTCCATCCCACGTTTCATGAAGTCGTTGTTTCCTACAATGCAATAGCAAACATCCTATTTTTATAGATGGCTCACTTTGATGAGTGTAATTAGATCGATTGTTGATTCAATAAAATAGAAAGTACCAAGGAATCTTCCATTGAATTGCGGGCGGTAGTAGTGTCAATATCCAAGGATAAGTGATGGACCGAAAGGGCTCATTACCAAAACCGAAGGTTTCGGCCGAAAGAGGGCTTTATCGAAACCGAAACCGAGAGCAGCTAACTACAAAATTGTATAAATGCAAAATCAAACTTAAAAAATTAATTTGCTCATGTGTTCGATGTTGGGTAGTGCCAAATTTTGAAAAATATGGAAACTTAATTGCCACAGGTTTTTGGGCCAAAAATTTTTAGGGACGGCAGTCGGAGTCACTAGCATGCTACATAGTCGCCGACACGACAGCTGACTTCAGATTTGCCAGAAATAGTGGACGTAAAGCCATGCCATTGGGTCAAAATATGGGCGTTGTAGACGTGAAGTAATCAAATACAAGTGATCTGTTAATGTATTATATATAGGCCATGCCATTTTGAGCATGTTCAATCACCCTTGTTGGAGGTTATGAGAAATCAAGTCTGAGTAAAGGCTTCAGACAGGTCAGAAACTGAAATCTAAAGAGAACTGCCAAAGGTGGTTTGGACCCTAAATTGAACACAAATTTCGTTGCCTCCCTAATCTGGATAAAAAAACAGAGCCTCAACTACGTGAAATTAAGTTCATGCCTTCAAATCACTCTGGAGTGACAGCTCCTTCCTGCAGTCGTTCGTTCATCTCGAACTTGTATCCATCAGTAGTAGTGATACTAGTAGTAGTAGTACTCGGTAGTACATCCGTTTGTCTCGTGACATCAGTTCAACTCGGTCGAACATACGTTTGTATCGCGACATCAGTTCAACTCGGTCGTACATACGTTTGTATCGCGACATCAGTTCAACTCGGTCATACATACGTTTGTATCGCGACGACCCCTCCAACAACCCTGATAGTCAAGCACAGATCATATAATGACTATATCGCATTGGCCCGTTCCGTCGGCGAGAGAAGTGACACCACTTGGCCCAGCTGCGCTAGCTTCAAAATCTCAGGGTGACGGCGTGCTCAGAAGTAACGACGCTCGCTCGCGTCGAGAACAAAAAACTCACGGTATGTTGAGTTTGTTCAGGATTTGGCCACGCTGGCAAAATTTTGAAAAGTTCGAAATTCCCACCATTTTAGGGTGTAGTGTTATGTTCCAGCTGATGAAGCAAAGTTGTCCACCTTTTTCTCACACGAAGCGAGGTCTAGCCATAATGCCATTTATGGTCTGTGTAGTCAAGACAGTGAGTGCAAGTAAAGGGATGGCTTGCCTGGCCTGAGTCAGCTGTCGTGTCGGCGTCTTTGTAGCATGCTAGTGACTCCGACTGCCGCCCATAAAAAAATTTTCGATTATGTTGTCGAGCTCCACCTTTTAAAGCGCAAGTCTGCTTTCGGTTTCGGCAGGCATGATCGAAACCGAAATTTGGGCCGAAAGCTCTTTCGGTCCATCAGTAAAGAGCTCTATATTAGAAAGAGTACAATCATATCCAACGCCATCTAGTTGATTTGGCTCGCAACTGCTCGCCGTTCCCATAACAATGCAAAAGTACCCTCTAAGCTGAACAACTTTTCCAAAATATGAGAACAAAACAACTTTTGAGAAAGTAAAGGGCCTAGAACCTTAATGAAGGGGTCCAAAATGACCTATTAGTGTGTTTCGAATGATTCAAAGCTGAATTACTTGTAAAATTAAGTTTAAAACCTAAAAGACCAAGAGAAAAATGAATATCTCACCCCTCACTCTGATCAATGCTTTTCAGGGAAAACGTTCGCAATCAGGGCTCCTACCATGAAAATGTGTCAGATAGAATATTGATAGAGAGGAGAATGTTGAGTTTTCCTTTCTTCACCTTTCAACCCTAAAATGTTGAGTCAAGTCCTCCTTGTTTGTTCACTGGGCTCAGTGTGGAGAGCGAGAGAGAGCGAGCGAGAGAGAGAGAGCAAGCGAGAGAGAGAAAGCTGGCCCGGCCCAGCAATCCTATCTGTTCCCTTCTTAACAAGTGCCAGTGGGCAAGCTGGGCAAGCCATCTGAAGCTAGCAAGCATTTGACTGGACTCCCCTGCTGGCCACCACCAGCTACTCCTGTGATCTTGCATATCAATGGGTAGGTGGGCAAGTTTAAATTGCAGTCAGGGGTGAAGTCAAGAGAGGAAGAAAATTCCCTGTGCTCTTTCTCAGCAATGACCATGACAGCCAAGCACAAGAGGGAAGAGAATTCAGCAGCCCTGCAATTTCATTTCCAATCACATTGTTGCCATCACCACTTGCATCAATATGTCCAAGGGGATAGATTTTCATTCTCTTAATGTCTTTTAAAGTTTTAAACCTAATTTTACAAGTAATGCAATCTTAACTCATTTGAAACACACTAACAGTTCATTTTGGACCCATTCATAAGGGTTCTAGGCCCCTTGGTTTCTCAAAAATTGCTATCTTGGTCTCATATTTTGGAAAATTTGTTCAGCTTAGAGGGTACTCGTGCATCCTTTTGGGAACGGCGAGCAGTTGCGAGCAGAATGAACTAGATGGCGTTGGATATGATTGTACTCTTTCTAATATAGAGCTCTACATCAGTACCAAGCTCTCTATCTCTATCGCATCACTATCAAGCCATTAATAGCCATTTTTATTCATTTGTGACAAACAATGGCTACTAAGGAAGCAATTTGAATTTTCTTCAATACACATTTGCGTTTCAGAAATGGATAGTAAACAAACTAGCGCTTCATACAAGGTGTCTTTTTGCAATGAAGCATTAGCTTGTTTTGTTTCAAATTAGAACGAAAAGATCAAACGCAGTCTGGCCACATGTTCAAGAACAAAAAAGCAGAAAGGCGCCTCAGATTAGGGACAAATTTTGGTGTTAAAAGAGCTTACCATCTTGAAAGACAACTAAAAAGAGGTAAATTAAAAACGTTAATTAACGTTAAAAATTCCCATATTTTAAAAAAAAAATATTTTTGGACCTCACACGATTTGCAGTGCTTGTCAAGAACCGGAAAAAATAAGCAAGTCAGTTCTGAATAACTAAAATTAGTCACGCTGAGAACGACGGTCTCATTCACAACAAAACCTGAGGACAACAGAATATAAGACGCCATGAGAATAGTTTGTAAATTTACAGCAAATTTAATGATCCATCCGATCAAGAAAAAAACTCATGAATTCAACCAAATAAAGCTTCAGCGTCTTATTTATCCAGATTTGATGCAAGAATCAGTTTATCAATTTTTTGGAGGGATTCTAATGGCGGTGGGGGTGTGTGGAGTTAATGAAGAAATCCAAAATAATTCGAATTAATGTCGTTTTTTTGACATAAGTCATAAAACAAAAGTCCACACGGATTCAATGAGCAATCATTTGATGCCCCATTGATGTCTCTCAAAGAACTCAAACTGTGTTGTTTTATTGTGTCAAGTCAGATATCTTCAAACTCCTGATCTACTGACTTGCTTTGTGATAGTGATTGTCCATCTTTTGTTGAAAGCAACATTGTTTTTATCATTGGGGTTGTTTAAGGACATTTTTCTCTTCATAGAATGCTATAAAAAATCTTTTTTGCATCTTTTTTTTCAATACTCTACAGTCAGTCTTCTTTTGGCTTTAGAACCCCAATTAAGTGCTAAAATCAAAGACAGAGAAGAACATTCATATCATTGAACAAAGGGAAGAATGTCTTAGAACTATCCCAATGACAAAAACAATGTTGCTTTCAACAAAAGATGGACAATCACTATCACAAAGCAAGTCAGTAGATCAGGAGTTTGAAGATATCTGACTTGACACAATAAAACAACACAGTTTGAGTTATTTGAGAGACATCAATGGGGCAGCAAATGATTGCTCATTTAATCCATGTGGACTTTTGTTTTATGACTTATGTCAAAAAAACGACACTAATTCGAATTATATTGGATTTCTTCATTAACTCCAGGCTATCACGCAGGAAAATTCACACCAACGCAATAACGCGCCCTCGCTCGATCCCACTCCACGTAATACCGTCCTCCTTGCCCTATCCCAATCAACAAGTTTCGCAGGGTTTGTCCAACACCATCAAACTACCCAAAACATTTTTTGACAACACCCGAAAGTGCGTCATAGTAGACGATCGGTTGACGGGTTGCTCCATGGTGGTTGACAATGGAGCAACATGGAGCATGGCACCGGCCACGCCAAGTGACCGTAAGAAGCCGGTACGTACCGACCTCTTTACAACTGCCTCCGGCTCCGTTATCAATACGTATGATTACCGTGACCTTAGTTTTGACATTAGCTTGGGCCGTGTCTTCAAACACAAGTTCTTCATTGCTGACGTCCAAAACACTTTGCTTGGTTTTGATTTCCTCACCGAACACAACATCTATGTCGATTGTGCTGGGAACAAGTTAATTGATACTTCCCAGTTCCATGAACTTCGGGGCTCTGCCTGTAATGTGTCGGCGGTTCTCTCCGTTGAAGAGATCCAAAATCCATTCTCTCAGTTGCTGAACACATACCCTGACCTCGTCCCCACTTTAGAACCACCTGCTCAAATGCCCCCAGTCAGGCACAGTTATGTGCACTCCCTGATCGTCAAACAGAATGCCCGTCTTTTCAAATCACCTCTGCGGCGGCTTTTTGGGTCCACATTGCACATTGCGGAGGCCTCAGTCAACAAGTTACTGATGTTAGGCATCCTTCGGCCCTCCAGTAGAGAGTTGGCCAGTCCCCTCCAAGTGGTAAAGAAGCAAGATGGCTTTTGGCGTCCTTGTGGCGATTTCTGTATGCTTAATGCAATTACGGAAAACGATTGCTACCCATCGAGGATTTTTGTCTTTCCCTATATGGCGCTGCAATCTTTAGTAAAATTGATCTCGTGCGAGCATTTCACCAGATCCCGCTGGACCAGAAATACATTCCACTCATGGATGGGGTTTTGCGGGGTCTGCGTGCAATATATTGTTACGTTAATGACATCCTCGTGGCAAGTACTTCGGTTGATGAGCATCGTGAACACTTGGTGGCCCTATTTGATCGTTTACGCAAATTTGGTCTCATCAACAAAGCCAAAACCGTCCTTGGCAAACCTAATGTCGAGTTTCTGGGCTTTTCCTTGTCGGTGGATGGAGCGCGAACCCTTGATACCCAAGTTGAAGCCATCAAGTCTTTCCCAGAACCCCAAAGTGTTAAATTACTACAAGAATTTTTGGGCTTACCAACTTTTATCGTCGCTTTACTCCCCGATTTGCTCACATCGCCCAGCCTCTCTGCATCCTTTTGAAGCCAAATGAAATACGCCGCCAGGGAGCCTGCAAAATGGCACGTCAGCCCCTCAAGTGGACTCCTAGAACGCGGGCAGCGTTCCTCTCCTTAAAGGAAGCACTGACACAGCGAGTTACCCTGGCCTTCCCCGATCCCAATTTTTATACTCGACTTGCCACAGATGCGTCAGACACTGCTGTCGGGGGAGTATTAGAGCAACAAATGCCTCAAGGATGGCGTCCCATTGGATTTTTCAGCCGAAAATTAAAACCACGAGAACAACGATACTCTACTTACGATCGAGAGCTGCTGGCTATCTACCTCGCTGTAAAGAAATTTGAGCATCTCATTGTGGGGATTTCTGGCAATTTATTCCACATCCTAACTGACCACAAGCCATTGACATTTGCTTTTCATCCCAAGAATGCTCCCAATACGGCTGAGAGTAAAAAGGCCACCAGAATGCTCCACTACATCAGCGAGATTAGTACAGATGTTCGCCACCTTTCTGGACAGATGAATATTGTGGCTGATGCTCTGTCGCGAAATCCTATTGACATTGCTGAGGCAGCGATGGATCTCACTCAAAAGATTGCCGAGGCTCAGAGAGCTGCTGGTACGAAACGTGACCCAGAAGACCCAAATTGGCCGGAACACTGGGAGAGCCGTCTAGTTAACCACCATGAAGTGATTGTAGACACAAGAACCTCTTGTCCCCGCCCAGTTGTCCCGCCCTCCATGACCAGACAAGTTTTTGATAGCCTTCATTCACTTTCTCAACCTGGCACCAAAGCAACCAAACGGCTCATTGCTGGCCTTTACATTTGGCCCTCCATGTCACGCGACATCACAACGTGGGTCCAAGCCTGCACGCATTGTCAAGCCTCTAAGGTGACGGTACACACAAAGGTGCCTATCCACCATTTTGACCGACCCCCCTCAGCGAAGTTTGCTGATATTCATGTCGACTTGGTGGGTCCCTTGCCTACGAGCAATGGGTAACGGTATATCCTTACTGTGGTCGATCGATTTTCTAGATGGGCTGAAGCCTTGCCTATTCCCAATATAGAAGCCTCAACGTGTGCGGAGGTGCTCGTTAGCGGCTGGGTGCAGAGATATGGGGTTCCGGTGTCAATGGTGATTGACCGAGGCCGACAATTTACCTCTGACCTATGGAGTGAACTGATGGAACTGCTCGGCACAACCCACAAGAATACTACACCTTACCATCCACAAGCCAATGGCATGGTCGAGCGGTTCCACCGCCACCTCAAATCCGCTCTTAAGGCTCGCGCTGTTGGCGATCGGTGGTCCCGAGAACTCCCATTAATTATGTTGGGAATCCGGGCTTGCGTCAAGGAGGATCACAGGTGCTCAAGTTTCGACATGGTTTTTGGTGAGTCGCCGCGTCTTCCGGCTAGGTGTAATGCCTGGCAACCCTGAGTTCAAATAAAGACAGTTGAATCTGATTGATTCCCGAGTAAGAACGTGCCTTGGTTAGTGATCCTACACATGCTTCCTCAAATAGGACTCTCCAAGAACGATCTTAAACCCAGCAATGCCATTATTCGAGGGATATCAGTAATAGATCTTCAAAATTGTGGAACCATCAATGTACCTGTTACATGTCATGGCGTTCAGGACAAAGAATTGTTCTACGTAACAACAAACTCTGTCTTTGTCCTTGGTCTCCATTTTTGTGAGAAATTCAAGCTTGTCACTATTGCACCGATCTGCAACGAAGCTAACACGTCAGTAACGCCTAGTCATCTTCATGCCGTTCACCTTACTGAAGAGTCCGAGATAAACTGTCACATGTTACGCCAAAAATGGAAGAAACATTTGCCATTAGGGAAAATCACAAGTGATCCTTTGGAAGATCTGAAGGCAATCTTTCCAAATACTTTTGATGGTGGAGTTGGACTATTTAAAGGAGGTTTCTCTCAAACTTACTCCTGGTGCGTCTTCTGTCCAACTTGCCCCAAGATCGGTCCCTCAAAGTATCATGCCATTGTACTGTAGGAGTACTGATTCGGGATGATCAGTTTGGGAACGGTGCTACAATCCTCCGATGATCCGATCGGATAGAGTACCTTTCAGAGCTTGAATAATAATAGTGGTCGGAGACAGGAGTTATGTGATTAGGGTCTTATCCTTTATTGGTCGAAGGTGGTGATGTTGGATACAGGATAAGTCAGCAAGGGGAACTTCTTAGACTGAGATGGATAGCTAGGTACAAAGGTACTATGATTGTATTTGAACGCCAATAATAGCTCTGCACTTAACTAGCTTCAGTAAGTGAGTAGTTGCTGTAGTACACATGTGGAAGGCTTTTGTACCAAAGGGATATGTACTACCATTTGTTACATATGGCATGATCATTGCTTATACAAGTACATGATCATAAGGTGTGGTCATTGCTTACACAAGCACATATGATACGAAAGACAGACAAAGGGCATAGAACGTACTAAGGAACATGTTATTGCGGTGGGTTATCAAACGTTCGTATCCTTTGTCTCTTCTGTTCAGGGCCGCGACTTGTGATGATGCGTCATTGACTGGTTACTTCATACAGGTGGATCGATGGTTCGGCATCAGTTCCACAACTGTACAAAGACAACTTGGATCACATGGAGCACGAAATGATCATTCGTCCATGCCCAGAGACGACTGAATGGGTCCACAATCTGGTCACAGTTGTTTAAAAGAACAGAAATCTCCGTCTTTGTCTCGACCCTAAAAACCTCAACAAATATTTGATTCGCAACGTCCATTACACTTCGTCTAGGGAGGATGTTCTCCACAGTATTGTTATATTCGAGAGATACATCCTCGATTAGGTTCTGTAGACAACTGATTCTTTCATCGTATGCGAGTGAGCGCTACAAGGCTTGCCCAAAATAGATCAAGTCACATGAATAAATAGGTTGCGTGAACCTGAGTCTCACATCCCGATGACATTTCACAACAATCCCTCCCACAACCCCACTGTTAGAGTGGAGCCGGAAATGTGAATAAATATGTCGACAGAGTTAGTGTTACCGAAAAGGAAGGATATATGTACAGGTATTGTGATATTTGCAGAATAAATACAACACTATAGACAATAAGGAAGAACCGAGAAGGAAACACACCATGTAAAGAACATAATGATGACTAAAAGGGGTTGGACTGGGGGGCAGAAAAGGGTCGTGAATTAGTACTGAATGATTGTATGTAGGTAGAATATGACCATCTTTAAAAGAGCTGAAATTGCGGATCAACGATGAATTAAAACCCTTGAATATGGGTTGGAACAAAGTTGCTGCTGAAACAGGCATGAAATTTTGTAATAGGTGAAAATTTTGACCGTTTCCCGTGCAGTGAGGGGGTACGTCCACCAAACGCAAACCTTTGAAGAAAACATTCGCCACCACCCGCGACCGACAAGTTATAGTTATCGGGGCAGGATGTGGGAAGTAAACAAGGAAATTAATTTTCTTATTTCCCAGGATGAGGCGATGGATGGTAATAAGGTCAGGCGGTCTCGGTCAGGCGGCAATTCGTCAACATTTGGGGATGATTATGTAGATATAGAGCCGACAGGCAAGACCCCACGGAGAACGGACGTGTTGTTTGAATATGACAATAATATTTTTTTTTACCTGGCTTTGTTCTCGGGTTTTTAACCGATGCAAGGGAATGTTTTCCCTGCAAGTCATTTTGTGTCAACACGATAAAATATTTGGTCAGTCAATTTGTTAGAATTTGCCGCTCTAGTGCAACCTTGAATGTAAGGTTGGTCAGGAATAGTTGACAAGAAACAATCTAAATCTCGCTTAAAATTTAACAAAGGGTCATCTAATTTGTAGAATTGTCTGATAGAACAAGGCAATAAATTGTATAACATCGGCCCTCTGTTCAGTACAGAAGACGATTTCAAAGTTTTAACAAGTTGTTTATCCGAGGGGCTGAACTTAAACTTGACGTCACAAGTAATCCCTCTTCTGTCGCTGACACTAAACTTTATCCCTGGGTTAGGACACAAATCATGTAGGCATTTAAACACATAGAGGATCTGATAACGTTCGTGACGTCGTTGAACACTGTTTAATCCAAGGTGTTTGAGCCTTTCCCAATAATTCAAGAGGCTCATTCCACTGATTGCTCTCGTGAAACTTCGTTGTACTCCTTCTATTTTGTTTAAATCTTCCGCCGTAATCTGAGCCCAAATGGGACTGGACATTGATTTATAAAGGGTTTTCATTGTGGTAATGTCTCTTGCCTTAAATGTGCGGTAGATCCAGCCGCACATCTGGTACGCCTTGGTCACTTTACATTGGATGTGCTCGTTGAATTTGCCATTGTTTTGTATTATAACTCCCAGATCTTTCACTGAACTCTCCGATGGAATAGGTGATAGGACATTGTTGATGTAAGTGGGTGCATTCGTCCCAATTGGGTCAAACGTCATTGCACGAAACTTTGCCCCATTTAATGACATGTTATTTTTTGTGACCCAATCATATATCGAGTTTAAATCATTTTGTAGGTCACACGAGTTTAAAGAATTTCTACCAAACACTAGTTTGGTATCGTCAGCATACGAGGAGATTGAAGAGTGAAGGGGTAATTTTTGTAAGGGTGCAATAAAGAGGATGAACAAGATTGGACCTAATATTGTATTGTACCTCGAATAAGTATCGGAGAGACGTAAGCAATGGTCGACTTGTGCCAAGGGTAGAATTGTGTACTCCTTGTTACAAACCGCAAGGACATCATTAGGTAAAGAAACCTTTGCCAGTTTGCTGTCTTTTAAGGGCTGCAGGGAAATAGGAATGCCATTATACTGGTGCATTTGAAATGGGTTATTAACATACACTGGGATATGGGTTACACTTTTAACCGTGCCATTTTGGAATACAACAAAACTTAATGGGCATCCAAACACTTCGTAACCGATCATAGAGGCCAAAGAGTAGTTTTGTGAAATTACCTGATCAGACAAACGAGAAAGTTTTTGGTGAAGTTCATGTGAGGGTATTAATGAGGGTAATGGGACATTGGAGATAACTTTTTTGCGATAAACATTCGGTCGAGACCTACAATGATGCGCTCGAATTGAGATACAGCCTTAAGAGTAGACACTAAAATGGACATGAAAACATTTGTTTTGCCAGCGGTTTTGTGGGAAAAGGAGACTTCGTCGTTTAAAACCTGACGCATGGTTCGGATTTGATATGAATTGAGGGCGACAATTTTTTTATGAGAACGCATGGCTTCAATTATTCGTGCTTGATTAGTGAGGAGAAAAGCATTTGAACTTGCGGTGGAATGAGAAGATCCGAAAATATATCCTCCAATTCCACTAGCCAAAGCAGCGACGGCAACACTTGCCAAAATTTGTCGTTTTTCACGGGGTACATCAGAAACCGAAAGATAATGTTGGATATGGCTGAGCTGATCGGTACATAAATGATGGGAAGTTTGAAGGGCATGATCAATAGAAAACAATCCGGCTGTGCTATTGGTGCGACCCAAAGAAGATGAAAACCACGGGAATAACTCACAAACCGTCGATGAGTCTTCGTACAACTTTGAAAGTGAGAATTCCAAACTGAGATCGGCAAAACCAGCAATGGGATACATAACCCCCCATTGGTGGAACAATGGAATATGATCGGCTTTGTCAACATGGCGGTCCTGATTGATTGAATATTCGAGGGCCAGAGAAAGAGGGGCACCGAATGATATCCACCACAAAAAGTTCATTATGAACACAGAAAAATACGTCTATTTTCGTTTTGGATAAGCTTTGTACTCAAGAGCTCGAGCAGGAAGTGCCATATCTTGAACGATAGGCCTGCTTGATCTGGTAGCGCGACGTGGGCCTAGAATTTGATCTGCCAAACAAGTGGGTTCGTTCCTTGCTTTAAGGGAAAGGGGGCTCGTGCTCGGAGATTCTTGAGGGCCGGCCTCGAAGGGTGGATGGGAAAGTTCGGAAGTAATCTGATTTTCTGTTTGGTCAGGTTCTTGAATTACTTTGAAGTCATCTTCACTAGGTTCTAAAGGAACTGTTGAAGATTGACTGTGGGAAAAACCTGATTTGTCGAGATCATCATATGCGATATTGAGAGTTGGATGAACGTCTGAATCTAGCGGACGTTGTTGGCCGTCCGAAAATGGTGAAAAGAGATTAGCATGATAGGGGGGACCTGGGTGACGTTAGAATTGTTACCATATTTCTGAGGTTTTGACGATAACCTCATCTCCAATGTTTTGTCAGTACGGGTTTTGTCAAGCATAGGTTCGGGAGGGGACAAAGCCGGTTTAACCCGGTTGACATGAACAGAGAAGGACTTTCCATCGTGAGAATAGCGTAGGTTGGTATCGTTTGCAGAGAGGACGCAATAAGGCCCCCGAGTATTGAGGGTGGAATTTTGGGTTTTTGAATTTTTGAGAAGGTACAACTTTTATATATATTAGATCTCCCGGTTGCTTTGTTGTAAAGTACCGTATTGCTTGTTGAAAGATGATTCATACTTTGCTTTGTAAACAAGATTATTGGACATTGCTTGTTTGCGTGCGAAATGCAACCGAGAAAGGTTGTCAAGTGCCAAATTATCTGAATAGTCAAGATATAAGTCATTGTCGAAAAACGGCATGCTTGCATCCATGCCAAAAGTTAAGTGAAACGGCGAAAATTTTATTGCTTTAGAAACCGATGTGTTATAACAGAATTGTAGACTTGGTAGATACTCTTCCCAATCAAGAAATGGTGGCTCGGGAACCGCCTGAAGATAACGCTTCATGACCTTATTAAAAAGTTCCGCAGATCCATTACTCTAGGGATGATAAGCAGATGTAGTGTTATGAAAAATATTCAATTTCTCACACAATTTTTGCATAAATTTGCCAGTAAATTCTTTGCCTTGGTCCGATACGATAGTGTGGGGTGTAGAAAATCGAAGCACCCATTTGTCAAAAATGGCATTGGCCACAGTGGTCGTTTCCTTGTTAGTAATGGCCGTGACTTCAGCATATTTAGTGAAAGAATCGGTCATAACAAGAACGTACTTCTTTGCACTATTAGCAGTCAACAAGGGACCAAAAAGATCAACATGCGCCCGATAATTAGGCGTCGGAGGCTGGGGTAGAGCAAGGAGGGGAGATTTGGAGTGGTGGTTATAGGGACGAGTGGCTTGGCATGATTTGCAATATTGAATGTGTGTTTTGATATCGTGAGACATGGAGGGCCAATAATATGAACTTAAAATGCGTTCATGGGCCGTAATTATTTAGGTTTGCAGAGAAACAGGAGCAAAAACAGCGGGTCGGGAACGGCTGACATAGTACAAAATGCCGTTTCGTAGAGATAAATTACGGCGGGTGTGTTTAAAACAACGGGATAGATTAGGCCCATTGGGCTTGGAGAGGTCGGTTTTGAGTGGTCTTTTCCTGGTTTATAACAGATGCTAAAATCATATTCCAGCATAAGTTGCTGTTGACGATTAAGAGTACACTTTGGATAACTTCTCAAAAGGACGGTGGTCTGTAAATAAATCGAAGTTTCGACCACGGAGATAAACATCAAAATGTGTAATGCCAAAACAGGCTGCCGTAAGTTCTAAAAGATAAATTGAATAATTCTTTTCGTGCGAGGAAAGCCTTCGACTTGCAAATGCGATAGGGCGTGGAACACCGTCGTTTCCAACCTGGATAAGACAAGCCCCAAGACCACCTGGAGAATCAGTAGAGCCTAAAGCGGCGTCCACCAATAAAGAATATTCCAATGAAGGATTGGGATAAGCCAATACAGGAGGCGAGATGAGACAAGACTGCAACTGTTTGAAAGCTGAAAGAGCTCTTGGGGGAGAGCCCCCGAGGACCAACCAGAGTCTTTTCGAATTAGGCTTGTCAAATATTGTGAAGTAAGACTAAAATTTGGGACAGAAGCTCTAAAATAGTTGCAGAGGCCAATAAATTCACGAACTTGACGAATATTAGAAGTTGGTTTGAACTCTTTGATGGCTCTCGTCTTGTCTATCCCGGGCAAAATGCCCTTTTCTGATACCGTAAATCCAAGATGGGATACACTGGATTGGCCGAAAGAGCACTTCCCAAGATTGAGTTTGAGCTTGTTTGCTCGAAGCCGATTGAAACATGCTTGCAAGTCGAGAATTTGCTGTTTGTGAGATTTGGAGTGGCACAATATGTCATCCTGATAAGTGATGCAATTATGACCTCTCATGATATAATCCATGAGGCGGCCGAAACTAGCCGGGCATCCTTTTAGGCCAAAAGGACTGACATTCCATTCAAAAGAACCAAGCCCCGGTATAGTGAAACAAGTGTATGGTTGAGATTCTTTTGCAAGTGGGAGTTGCCAATAACCGAAGGTGAGGTCCAAACAACTGAAAATTTTACTATTTGCTCTGCCAATCTCATCGATACAATCCTGAGGCTAGTTTTTTAAGCGCAAAGATTGATCTCAAGATCGAACTTACAGTACTAAAGTACGATCTTAAGATCGATCTTTGCGTCTTAAAAAACTAGCCTCCGTACCTCTCGGCCACTATATTTGTCGATATGAGATTTTTCGTTTAAAGCACGAAAGTCTAAGACTGGGCGAAAAGTAGCGTCTTTCTTAGCCACACAGAAAATTGGGCTGTTATATCTAGATTTAGAGGGGGAAACTACACCAAGCTCCAACCATTTGTTTAAATGTTCACTGAGGACAGATCTATGTTGGTCAGGGATGCGAAGTTGTTTGATATATACAGGTTCTTTATCGGACAACGAGATGGAGTGCTCAAACGTGGGGGTACGGCCTAATTCATGTTTGTCCTGGCTAAAAACGTCATGATTCATTAGGACAAGATTCATATACGTATACAGTTGCTTCTTCATGGGGTAAGTTTTTGAGCTTTTCGAACATAGACTTGATAAGGAAATCTTGCTTTACGCGAGAGGGTTTTGATGAGGTTGGGGCAGAAGACAATGGCAAGGATTTCTCATGGAGCTTTAGTTCAAAGATTGAATCTATCTCCGCCCTTTCCACACCACCCAAATAAGATTTTCGGGGAATCACTATATCCGTATCCAATAGATTGTCGACCATGATTCCGGATTGTCCGTCATTGTTGAGGGCATTCAAACCAGGGTGTCCACTTATTGGGAAGTGTGTGCTTGACACAAACGTAATGGCCAACCCTGCACCTCGTCCCTTGACACCGGGTTGTATTTGAGCTTGCTCAAGGACGAACACTGAAGAGTTAGCGGGAATAAGTTTTTCCTGCCTACTTGTAAGTGCCTTTTGCATTGCCCACAAGGAGTTATCGTGAGAAGTGATTTCCTCGAAGAACAGTTTGCCAGTAACAGCGTTAAAACAAAAACCTTGATTGCGTATAAAATCATTGCCAAAGATGAGATGAGATGAGATATTTGAGACGATATGAAACGGATTTGCAACCGTTCGGCCCATGAGAGTGACATTAATCACGAAAGTCGAAGAATACCGCTCCTTACGGAATGATGACGAGAAGTCGAGAAGGACATTTAATTGTTGCCCCCCGTAATCATGACTTTGTTTACCCCCCCGCTTAAAAGAATATTGGAACGTTCTAAAGAAGGGGCGTGTTCTATCATGTGCCAACACTGCGGTGTTGTCAGTCAGTTTGTAAAGAATGAACCACGTGGGAAGATCGCAATAAAGCCTGAGAAAGAGAAAATAGAACAGCCTCCGCAAAATCTGCGGAATGGATATCTCCACCGCTTTTTGCCAAAATATGTTTGACCGTTTTCACCATGACCTCCGCATGCCCATTACTTTGGGGGGTAATATGGTGAAGATGGTCTCCATGCGACTCCCCATCATTGAAGAAATTGAGTGAAAACGGAAGATGAAAATTGAGGTTCATTGTCCGTTCTAAGAACATTCGGAACGCCAAATTCAGAGAAAAATCGGCAAAAATCTTTAACCAATGATGAAGAACTTGGTGAATTGGAATACTTGACAATCAATGGGTATCCGTATAGTTCTATATACACAGAAATGTCACTCCCAGAATTGTTTGTGATTCAACAAGCTTGCACTGTGTGTGTGATGGGATTTGACATTGAGCACAGGTAGTTACGTGGTTCAAAACTTGAATTTGCGATTTCAGGGAGTCAGTGGTGGAATTGCTCTCTCAATTGCTATGCTCGAACAAGAGCAACGCAAAATGAATCAAGTCACCTGGCACCCTTGCTGCTGGACTGCTGAAATGAGCTCAAAACAAATCTCCACTGACCTAACTACAGTGTTATTTCTGTCTAATAGGCAGGGTTGGTCGGGGGATCAACTTTTTCGATTTATCCCCTTTACCCGGGGATAAACAGGAGAAAGGGGGGGATAAACGGGAGAAAGTGGGGGATAAATGGGGGGATAAAGGGGATAAATGGGGGGATAAACGGGATAAATTGGGGGATAAAGGGGATAAATGGGAGGATAAACGGGATGAACCGGTGGATAAATGAAATAAAGCCAATTTTGTTCCGATTTTGGCATGTTTGAATAGTTTTTGGCATCCCTGAAAATGGCCGATCAAACTAAAGGTTTAATATAAATATTAAAAAAATACATTTACATCATTTAACAGAAATAATTGTTATATATTATCAAGCTATAAAATATGTAACAAAAAGCCTACAATTGACAGTAGTAGTATATGCATTCACCCGATTTTGGATGCCCCTATAATTAAACCAATTATGGTAGGGCACACAAAAAACCTTAATTTCCTGTCCGACATGTAATGAACCACAGGTGGCATGATTTTGAAAAAAAGCAGGTGTACAACAAACATGAATGAACAAAGAAATAAGAAAAGAAGTGTCAGACAATATTTTTGATTGCATGGCTCAAATAAATTAATCACTAAATTGAGATGACGCAATAACTTCCCAGGCATGACTCATCATCATGTGGAAAAGAGCAGAACATGAATGAACAAAGAAACCTCAAAAGAAGTGACAGGCAGCATTGTTTAATTCCATGTCATTGGAAAAATAAGTCAATGAAACAATGATTAACAAATCAGAAGTGTATATTCCAACTACGGAAAGCGCGTTGTTTGTCAACACAACCCGCTCAAACGTTGTAAAGGTCAACGTTCCATATCCCACTCACTTAACCTACACATATACCTTTCCTACTTGAAATGAATTCACTATTTGTCAAGTCAATTTTTATTATAATCAAAGTAATACATTAAATTGTGTGTATATTTTTTGAATTTGTATTTAAGAACTTCCAATGGGAGATTATTGAGCTCCCATTCAATTTTTTGCCTCATTGCTCGGGCTTCTTACGGGCTTCTTTCGTAACGGGCCAGGTCAGCTGCACAAAAATCATGAAAAATAAAAATGAATGTTGTTACATCAACCATTGATCACTTATAAACTTGAATGAATCTTACCGAAATTTGATTCAGATGATGATGTTCAACGGGAAGTTGCTTGCTGGTTTTGTGCATTCAGTTTCCATATTTACATTGAGTTCAAGTGTCAGCACCTAAATGAATGTTGAGATTGTGACAACATACATGACAGAAGGGGTGAATGTATAAATTGAGAAAATAAAAGTCATGTAAAAAAGAGAAAAATAAGATCATTTTATTTAGTGACCGTGTTCCAAACAACTGAGAATCTTTTTAATACAGATATCATTTTTCTTTAGGTCACTAACAAAAAGAAGATTCTTCCAACAGTAATGACTATTAGCCAAACAAAATAGGATACAATAGAAGCCGCAATGGAACGATTCCAAATCTTGAATGGGCGTGGCATAGAAGAAGATGGGCTTGCCTAGATTGTCCATGAAATGTGTTATGCCGAAGGGAAATGCCGAAGGAATCAATATAAAGAGTACCATCCGATCGTAGTAGAATAGTTATGAAATGGGTTCCCGGACTGGCAGCGTTTGAAAGTTTTTTAACGGAAAACAACACACATCGATACATTCACGTTTTAAAAGATTTGATTTCATCTTATAAGGAAACAGAGCATAGAACCATCAAGATGTCACCGATCAATGCCGAAAAAGAAGAAAATCATCTTTGGGTGCTGGATCGACTGATGGATTTCTACGAACGAGGTGCCAAGTCCCAAAAACAACGCAAGTTTAAAATGGGGGATGTTGTTAGAATAGCCAAAAAACGAGGCGTTTTTCACAGGTCCTATCAAACGCAGAGCAATCCTACCCTGTTCCAAATTGTTGACATTCGAAATATGCCCATCCCAATGTATATCTTGCACGCCTGGGACGAGGAGAACAATGTCGTAGAGGGTGGGGGGGTACGACAGTGAAATTACTATGGTAGATTTCGATTCCTTGGAAATTGAAAGAACCATTCGCGAAAAAAATTATCTATTTCTTGTGAAGTGGAAGGATTTGCCTCACAGTCAAAACTCCTGGCTACCTAAGATGATTTATCAGTCCAAGATGGTCAAAAGGCCCAATGCATCTAAAAAAGTATATCAGATTTTCCATTGAGGAGGAGAGAGCGAACAATCGGTTAAGCCTTCCTCGCCAGTGGCACGCTCAACCCGAAGACTCATGGATCATCTCAGTCGTTCATGGGGTCATATATCCGTATGAAAGCATTCCATCTGGCATTTTGGTTGTTGAGTTGGATGAACTGAGTGGCCTTGATCAATACCCAGAGTCAAGGAAAACCCTAGCCATTAGTCATTCTAATCAACCGGAAAATTTTTCATTGATCCTAAACATATCTTGACCCATCAACTTAATGAAACAACTTTAAATGATCTGAATATTCGATTTATGACCGAAAACGGCCTGCCAATCACCCCTAAGAAGACCAGCTTCATCACATTGTGCTTAGAAAACATGAAACCCGAGGCGCACGAAAAAAGTCTCTTCTTATCTGTGCAAGCCCCTGAGGATGGAAATGAAATTATTTGGCAACTACCTCATTCAGTTCATTTGGAACAGCGAGGAGCCTGGCAGATATGCCTCCATTCAATTGTTATGTCCAATTTGCGAATCCAGTTCGACGAGGAAAGGGAATATCAAATAGATGTGATGTTAAGCGATAATAAGGAGAGTGTCACCGTTTTTTATACACTACCATCGAATTGTAAGGATAAGCATATCGATCACTTTTTAGGTGATGTGCAGTTTGTGGTGTCTACATATCTTCGAGACAAGGACTTTAGCAATCCCACCCTCGCATTTTCTATGGACAGTGACCAAAGATTGAGGATTGTGACTCGAGAGAAAGCTACAATTTCATTTACCAGGAATCTGGCTTTTGTCCTAGGCTTGCTAAAGACCGGAGATGATAGCGAGATCATCAACATTGAGATTGAAGCATATACCGGTACACTGTTTCAATGCTCCAGACGAATTAATCTCAAGCGAACCCCTCCCCATAGGGCCTATTTAGAATGTGACATCATTAAGCCCAGTATTCATAATAATCGATTTCAACCCATTCTCAAAGTCTTACCCATAAACTTTAGCAATGAAGGCAAACGAGTCCTACAAACAAAATAAGGAAGCCAGAGTGGCCAGGCGTATTAGCGCGTTCTTAAAAGTGCCGAGTGTAAGTGCTTCCCCAGACGGCGTAGGTTCGAATCCTGTTGGGGGTTGGATTGAAGTTGTCAGGAGAAATTCTTTTTTAAGGAAGCCAGAGTGGCCACGCGTACTAGCGCGTTCTTACAAGTGCCGAGTGTAAGTACTTTCCCAGACGGAATAGGTTCGAATCCTGTTGGAGGTCGGATTGAAACTGTCTGGAGAAATCCTTTTTCAGTCTCTTCTCGTCTGTCGTCGTGAGCACACGTCGTTTGCGTTGCTCATGAATTACGGGCCGGTTTAAACTAAGTGCTGTGTTGTGTTGTGTCGTGGTCGTTTGGATCCAAGGTAAGCCATTTTTACATATTTATTAGCCTTTCTCTTCTTTCTCTTACTACTTTACTAATATCTTTAACATTTTTGGTCGTACTCTTTTCGTATTCTCATCTATTTTCAGTTTATTTTTATTTTTCCTGCTATCTTTTCCTGGTGTCTTTTTTCAGGTTTCCTTTAGTTCCTAAGTTCTATTTTGTCGTTTTAATGTCCTTTTCATGATTACATTTTTAGTTGTACTTGCAAATTAATTTGTCTTGATTAGCGATCTTAATCATTCTTTTGTCGTTTTCATCCATTATTTTTCTTCCATATTTGAGGATTTGTTCTTCATTGTATGTTATCCTTTGTCTTATCTCTTATCAGTTAGGTGTGAGATTGGTTGTCTGATACTCTCTCTTGAGCTAGGTTAGTCGAAACTCTTGTTTTTTCTTCTTTCCTGTTGGCCAGAAAGGGTACTATTCCATTAGGTGACGTTCTGTCTTCTCACAGTTAGGTGTGAAATTGTTTGGTTGGCTCCCTCTCTTGGGCTAGGTCAGTCTGGTCAGCTTCTTCACCTAGTTGTTGTTTCCTGTTAATCTTTCTTCACACCCCCTTCTTCTCTCATTACTTTTGTAAGAGTTGGTTGTTAGTTTTTCCTTCCATTTACATGATGGAGGCTATCTTGAGTCAGGTTAGCGATGAGGCTAAGAAATGTCTGCATTTAGCCTTAGAAGGGAAGGACCCCTTTTTT
>CM021315.1:0-35969 GCA_010645155.1 Tigriopus japonicus
CCTCCTCCTTTGAGGAATCACCGCTGCCACCATGTAACTAGAACTGGCTTGTATTTCGAGAAAAGCATAAAAAGTGAACACAGAAATGGTAAAAATGGTTGAACGCAAACTTAATGAATCGTCGAAGTATCGAGAGGCTAATCATGCTACAGATTGCAATTACTTTCACCCGTCTGATCCTCAATATCTGCTTTTTTAGATGTTCCTTCATGTATTATTCATTGTATGATCCACTTCAACACCCAAAAGAAAATTGAAGACAATTTGTAAAGAAATTTAATGGACAAAAAGTCACGGGTTGGGGACAAAAACTTTATTAATCAAGTACACTTAATATACAATAAAGACACCCTCAAGCTGATTCGGTGAATGAATTTAGGAATAATGTCTAGATAGTAGGCTTGTAATATATTCTACATGTCAAAGTCGGTACCAAAAGAATTCTGAATCCTCGTGTAGCAATCTGCGTCCATTCCATCAACATCAATGTATGAGATGAAATGATCAGCATGATGCAAAGTTGATTCACTGGGAGTAGAACTGACTTCCCACGGTTGCACTTCGGAGATCAATTCGTCGGCATCTGGTTTTGGACGCCATGATTACCTCTCCTCCATTTCTCTTTCTCCGTTACTGTACGCATGCGCTTGTCCAGGTTCGATCCAAGGACCAAAGCAGTCACAAATCGCACCCGAAAAAGGCCGAGCGCGCAAAGCGTTTTATCAGACAAAAAGTCAACTTCCGAAAGAAGCTTCCCTTTTCATTCTCCGACAGGCTTGGATCGGTACAAAGGTCTGTTTTGTAGCAAGTTGAAGGCGTGGCAAAGTGATCGAGAGAAAAGTATCAAGGACAACAAGACTTTGACATCGCCATTGTTGTGTTCTCGGTTGTCCAGACAACGTCAAATAATTGTTGAGGCTACTAGGTGCCATGGAAGAACAGAAGCGATGAACAACTTGATGGCTTTTCTCGACCAGAGAACCAACCACATTGAGAACCCTTTCCAAAGACATTCATCGTCTCGTTTGAGTGTCCTCGGAAGGAACTGACAAATTATGGTGAAAAGTACTTTCGAACAAACAGAAGATCATCTATCGTTGAAAGAAGCAATTGTTTCTTGGCGTTTGATTGCTCATGCTCCTTCCGTTGGATCAATCTTGGAACAAGGTGGTAAGCTCTTTCTCCTGAGTACATTCATCTAGAGTACATTTTCGATTGCTTTCATAAGCACCGTTGAGCTAATTGAGTGCTCTCGATAAAAGTTGATGAGCCTTTGACGTCTAGGAATCTTAATCAACGACAATTTGGAGCAGGACAAGTGTCAGGAATAAAATTCCTCCTTCATTTCTTCTTTTGTGAAGCTAATGACATTTGTGGAAGATGCTACAGAAGCAAAATGCTATTAACAAGTTGGCAAATTAAATTGCAAAGCTTTTACAATAGTGTTGCATTACGTTTTAGAACTTATTGATGCATAAAGTTTTTCGTTAGGGCTGATTCTCGAGAATTTCTCGAAAAAGTCGAGGATCGAAAATTCTCGAGAATTTTTCCGAATTCTCGAGAATTTTCGAGAATTTTTCATTAGATTACTCTAGGTTATATTTTGGAATTGATGGCAAAACTGTTTCATTCAAAACAAAAGTTTCAAGTTAAAGAACAATAGGAGCTTTGAACAATGTTTGAAAATTCATAAACATCTTTATGGTACATTCGAACAAGAAAATAACTCGTGAACCAGCCCAAACAAAATCTTCTCTGTCCAGATTCGAGGCAAGATTCTGTGTCTGATTTTTTTCGAGATTCTAATGGCTGTGGTGGTGTGTACAAGAAACCCCGGTTTTGAAAATTACAGCTGACCAAAAATGCGAAAATGTCCGAAGTTTTAACAATGTCAGTAGAACGTTTCAGAAATTTCAGAAATGAAATTTCAGATATTATTGCCCGTGAGGTCCAATCATTGTTTTTCACACTCATGTTGATATTGATTTTGGTATAAACTTAAAAAAAAAAACAATTTCAAGTTCTTTGGAAGCTTTGAATGTACATTTTTTTCGCTATTTTCACTTTTTCTCAAATTCTCGAGAATTCTCGAGAATTTTTCTCGAATTCTCGAGAAATTCTCATTCTCGAGAATTGAAATGTTCGAGAAAATCGTCAGCCCTATTTTTCGTTTCTTTCTTCTAATACAGAAGTTTTGATTTTGAAAGAAAAAAACGCATCAAATGTGAGAATTGCCCAACATTTGAAAAAAATAAGGCACAATCAGTAAAGTCACGTTCGGGTTTTCGTGAAAGATTTTTTTCACTGCTAAAATTTAACTTGGAATCATTTTTTGGTGTCAAGATGAATCAACCTCTTACACACAAATCTTGTTTCCTTCATTGCTCTAACTAGTGCAATAGCGATCCAAAAATTTTGGCTTTTATTTCAATTTCTTGGACCAGGCATGGAAGGTTCTTTTCGGCCTCCTCAAGAAGTGTTTGTTGCCGTTGATCCAAAAAACAAATAAATCAATCTTATTTATTCATATCTTAACTTTTCAAACAGATAAGCACTTTTTAGTTCATCCTCATGAGCGAACATAATTCAACTATTCTAGAAATATACTCTTAAACAAAGACCAAGGAACTACCTTCAAGTATCCTTGTCTTCATTGAGTCAAAACCAACAAAGGGTGCACAAAGTAGTTTACAGGGTGGTCCTAAATTAGTGTCTCCTTTATTTTGAATTAATATAACTCATAACAGAGGCAAAATCGAGGGTTTTTTAAGAGCAAAATTGTTCCCTATCAAATTAGGATAAACTTTGTTTACTATAACATGTGGTTTGAAGCCCTTGCTGACAACCAAGCGATCCCTTGTATTGAAAATGTTAGGTGATGGAAAATCCTACAAGACCATCATTGGAACCTTAAATGTCAAGCAGAAATTCATTTGGAAGACCAAGAAAGTTTTTGAAGAAACTGACCGTGTCGTAAGGAAACCCGGGCAAGGCAGTAAGGACGACTCCACGGCTTATTAAAGCCGTTCAGGCTAAGATAAGGAGGAACCCTGTTCGATCCATGAATAAGATGGCCCTAGAGTACAATGTTAGCAAGACTATCATGAAGAAAATCGTCAAACAGGACCTTAACGTGAAGCCTTTTAAGCATCAAAAGAAACAATTACTTTCCAAGGCCACACGAGTGAAAAGGCGCGAAAGATCGAAAATTCTTTTGGATTGGTACGCTCAAAACTCAGAGGTCATTGTGCTCTTCACCGATGAGAAGCTGTTTGAGGCCACCAAAAAGTGTAATCCTCAAAACGATCGAATCATATCCAAAAGTTCATCTAGCATCCCGGACGACGTAAGAAATGTGTACCATGTCCAAAAACCGACTTTGGTGATGGTATGGGGAGTCGTAGCCTCAAACGGCAAAAAGTCTCCCCTCTTTCGCATCCCAGACGGCGTGAAGATCAACAAGACAGTCTACCTTGACTTCTTGCAATCAAAAGTGATGCTATGGATCCAAGCAGAATTTGCCGGGCTTCCAGTATGTTTCCAACAAGATTGAGCCCCCGCCCATTCTGCCAAAATTGTTCAAGAGTGGTGCAAAGACAACTTCTCACACTTCTGGAGCAAAGAAATGTGGCCTTCTTCATCACCAGATTGCAACCCTCTTGACTTTGCCATGTGGGGGATGGTTCAAAAGACAGTCAATGCTACTCCTAGACCCAACAAGGACTCTCTGATGGCTGCTGCAGAGGTCACATGGGACGCCATTTTGGACGATGTGGTCCGTATTTCCTGTGCCAGTGTTAAAAAGAGACTCAGAGCTCTCATTCAAAAACGGGGCGGTCATTTTGAATGAAATGCTTTGATGATGAGTGATACATATCAAGCTTCAAAAAGTTAAGAACAAGAGTATTTCAAAATATGAAACGGGCTTTGATTTATAGCTGCATTTCGATGGGACACTAAATTAGGACCACCCTGTACAAATGCTTACGGGAGGCCAATTCCCCCACTCGTGTGCCTCTAGTTCAGAGAAAGTTTTAGGCGTCAATTTTAGCACTATTTAACTTAAGGTTGGCGGCCTTGGTCTCAATCATGTATTTTAATGCAATTTTGTAATGCATTCAAAGTGTGTTTCCTGTATAGCACACTCTTTAAACTGATGTGTTCAGAGTTCGATTTTTGTCAATGTTGCGATATTGAGCCTTGTTTAGGTTTTTGGGTCAGAAAGCTTTCCAACTTCTCGTAACGAAAGTGACATAAAGTCAGAGTCAAAAATAGCAGCACTGAAAATTCGAAACACATAAGTAGACTAACTTGAGCTCGACCCTCAAGCGCGAACACCTTAGATCAATTATTAATCACTAGATAGCGTGCAAGCTTTAGTCTGGCTGATTTGGCAAGCGTTTTTTTTTAAACTCGTTCTTGAAGCCACAAGTTATTTTTTGTCCATTTATGTATTTGATTAACCCCACTTAACGCAAAAGCTTACAGTACATTTGTGTTCTTCCTACCAGTGACTTATTCAATGTAGTATTGGCAAAAAAGTTCCTAGTTGAAATATTCAAATCCACGACATGGTCACCTAGTGACATCTTCGGTTCTTCCGAGAAAGTGACCACTAGCAATAACAAAAATGACCCAAAAACATCACAGAATTCCACATTTCATTCGTCAATTGCATCCTTGACATTTGCCTGATCACACATTTCAAATGTTCCCGCACTTTTGTCCGCTCAACAGTTGGCGACCGGAGACACATTTTTAGGCTTACACTCGGTCCAGTATTCATAGATCTCAATGGCGAACACCCAACTCATTGTGACCTGCATATTTCAAGTGAGTTTAAATTTAAGGGACAATAAGAGAACAAAATTCTTGGCGAAGATAAAACTTCATTGATTTTTCATAAATTCCTGCACTATATGATCCAGAACTACGAGTCTTGTATTTCTGCTGAACTTAATTGAACAATTTTTTGTTCATGGGATTGTAGTTATAAAAAAGTGCCATTTGTGGAGCATACGGATATTACACGTTTCATCCATGTACCCTGAATTTGACATAACAGGGGGAGGCTATTTTTCTTATCTTTTATGACTACCCTAAAGTGTACAGGATATTTTGTAAAGCTACACAACACTCATCTCCTTTTCGAAACTAATTTGGTGAAGCGAAAGAGCGCTCAAATTATGTTGCAGAAACTGTTGCAACCCTTTACATTGAAAAGATAAATCATGTGCTAGATCATTATTCCTTAAACCATATTCAACTCATGTTTCTATAATGGTGTCGGTTGCGTACAACCTCACCTCAAATTTGGTCATCTAAAAAGAGAACCATCCCCAAAACAAGCGGTCTGAATGGTACTGAAGATGACATTATACACGTATTTACGGCAAACATTTTAAACATTTGCAGTCCTTATCGGGCGTTAGATGGACACAGGAAATGTTGCAAAATGGTCGTTGGCAGATAATATGAAGCAACTTTGGCCTTCAGGTTGAATTGACTGGAATATTCCCAAATGAATGTCTCGCTAGAACCAGGTGAGCACATTTTCCACAATATTTGGTTCGGGAACCGAGGGGAGGAGCTTCATAAATGTATGTTTTCACACATCACGGAGATTTTCCAGCCTGTTGAGGACGATAGTGTGTAGCCAACATTCTAATGGAATTGTGTCCGTCAAAAAATGGGTTGCTACATTCTTAGTTCCATATCAAAACCTTCAGGGAACCAAGATGCAGCTTTGGTGCATTTGCATTTCCTGGTTTTGTAACTTCCAGGCAAAAACAATCCCTGGTGTGAACTATTGCCCATTAGACACTTGGAAACTTTTGGAGCACAGACAATTGACAGTGATGGATGGGACCCATATTTCATCCGCGGCTTTTTGTGACATTTCTATGACCATCGGGTTTTCTTTTCACCCAAGGCTTGTCACTTGCTTGGTTTTTCAACCTTTGTTCTTTCCCGACTTTCTTCCAAGTAATTCCAAGAGAAGCCAAGGGTTGAAAAAAGGCCATAGACCACGGATATATGTACTTTTTCTAGAAAGAAGCAAACTCAAACAGAAACTTTGCCAATATCAGTAGTGCAGAAATATTAAGTTATTCCACTCCATTGCATGGTTCTTTGAAGTGCTACTACGACTTTGTAGATCAGAGTGCATTATGATACAGTATAAGCTGTCTGAATGTGATGGTTTTATTTTCGATGCTGAAATCAAACTTCATGAAAGAATGTCCAATAATTAGTGATGGATGGACCGAAAGGCCTTTTTACTGAAACCGGAAGTTACGGTCGAAGGAAAGCTTTATCGAAACCTCTTTGTTTGCAAATTTTATCGATCAGGTTTAAAAATTTCAGCAAAAGAGGGAGTTTAATTGCTACATACTGATCATTAGGGCCTAGAATTATATTTTAAACAATGTTTTTGTTTATCAATTCATTTACCTAGGAGCGTTTTCTACATATTGTCGAAAACTGTAGTCACCGTAGAGGTTTTACTTCTGCTCAGAGAGCACCTCCAAATCCCGAGGAATACAAAAAAAATTATCTAACCCTGCATAAAAGCTCTTTGAGGATCAGCTCCTATATATTCCCGACGAAGACTAAAGGACTAAAGATTGAACAAAAGTTTAAACAATGACGTCATCCTCTCTTCTTAATGCTTCATTGTTCAATCTTTAGTCCTTTAGTCTTCGTCGGGAATATGTATGAGCTGATCATCAAAGAGCTTTTATGCAGGGTTAGATAAATTTTTGAATACTTCTCATGATGAATCCAAGATTCAAGGGTTATACAGATCTGCCAACAGTAATTAGTTGGTAGACTAAATTTCGTGTTAATATTAATTGTTTATATCATTTTGTTTATGATTTATTTTTGCAGGGAATCACATTCCTTGTAGCTATAGTAGAAAATCCGCAACCAACCCAAAAAAAAAAAACAAGTGCCATAAGTTGATCAAACTGACATGACTGTCGATCTTTCTCATTCTCATTTTTTTTGTTAATTTTCTAGTTTTACTCATATCACATCTTCCCTCAATGTGTAAGATATAATCTTTTATTTTTACCTTACAATTAATTTCTCAGAAAGGTAAGGAAAGACGTCAAGAAAGGATCCAATACAGAACAACGACATCAAAGACCCAACTTGCTTTTGCAAACTCAAGTTCTAAGCACAGAAACCAAATCCAAACCAAGGAGAAATTACAAGCAAGGACCTAAACTCACTTAGACGACCTCAGAAGAAGCCTTTTAGTGGAATTCCTCTAAATGCAGCATTCTCAGGATGCAATTAGAACTTCATCGATCAGTTAACTGAGCAACGTGGCTAACAAATTTATTTTTACCAGAATCATTTCTTATTTTTTCAGTCTATCAACAGATAAAATATCCTTCATTTTGTCCAGTAATTACGCAACAAAATATCATTCCGTAGGATTTGAATATGTCGTGCATGTATCATGACGGTAGTCCTTGATTTCTCATGATCCATGGCCCTAATTCTTGGATCCTTCATTGTCAAGGACTTTAATTGGATGACTTGAAACGCGTGATATCTTTAGGACACATTCAATAGAAATCTAACCTTAATCTAAAAGAAACCATCTCTGAAGACGCATGATTTCATGTTTTGGAACTGAATAAAAGTAAGGTCAGTGTTTAAACTTGTCGACCTTGAAAGTGGCACAATTAGTAAGTCTAGTTTTCGCCTCCGTTTATTGAATTTTAGGTGCCATTTGCAATCTAAATCAAGATTGAAGAAAAAGCAAAGGATATCAGTTTTGCTTTTTGATGCAGCTTCTATTTTTCCAATTTACTGTGCCAACACAAATGATTTATACCTTATCAGAAAAACCTTCTTTTCGTCGATATGTTTACATTTTCTCGGCCAAAAGTAGGTCTTTTTGCACTTGTCCTTTGCTCAACGAATTTTTAGTAATCTATAACCAAGTGTCAAGACAAGTTCTAAAATCCATTGTTAACTTGAGAGCGAGGTAGAAACGTCTGCATTGATCATATCAAAGTAAGTGACAACTCAGGAATTGAATGTGGTCGATTTTATCGGTTTTGAGAGTGACGATATTTTCATTCATTCGTACTTAAGGCGATATTTTTGTTCAGATAGAATCCGTAGTAAAATGCATACGATAAAGCAATGCACATCGAATATTCTAACCCTGAAATTTTGAAATTCAACAATTCATTTTGGGGCTTTGTCACTCAAGTAATTTATGTTTAATTGAATGCAAAATCCGACATTAGTTAAGAAAATGTTAACAAGAAAACTCGATTGTTAATGTAATCCTCAAATGAATGTGAAATTTGACATGTGATATTTTCCAACTCAAGACATTTTTAACAGACGATATCTGTTGAAGAGGGAGGATCTAGGAAAACCACAAAACCACAACATTCTCTGAACTCTCACAACTCGGGGAAATATAATTTGATTAAAAAGTTCTTTGAGAGACCGGATGCCTTGAGCTTAGTTGAAACACAAGTTGGCTGGATCATTTTATTGTTAGTAATTTGAAGCAATCATTTTAGTTGTGTTCAAAGTTTTGTTGTTTTACAACAGTAGTTTGAGGGAACAAATGCGTAATCTTAAACTTTGGCCTGAATTGCCCTAAACTGAGTTTGTTCATACGTTGATAAAGTTGGTGCGATCTTTTGATTTTGGTGGTCCGTGTGTTCCAAGATACTCCCTTCAATTATGGCTCTAGTAGAGCCCTTGAAACAAACCCATTTATATTTATCTTCAAGGTGCAGTTTCGGCAACAAGGAACCGGAACTCATTTCGGCCAGTGTTCCGGCCATTAGGGGAAATATTTATGGCAATTAACAATAACAAAGGATTTCGACCGACAAAGTTGCTTTGAAGACGTGAGACTTTCTTTGGAAGGGAACGATTCCATCTGCCTCTCCGTAGTAAATGATTCCGTAATCATTTGAATATTGTTGCTTCTTAAAAATGGCCTTGAGCGTCAACAAATACGACGTTCCCCTTTTGCTCCGAAATGGGGTCTGCTTTGAATGACTTTTCGCATTTATCACAAATAAACAACCCAAAGAGTGAGAACGAGCTCAAGCGAAAAGTTTTATCAACAAGGCCTGCTCGAGTAAAAAAGTATCATTTTCTTGAAGGCCAATGGCAATGGAACGAAATGGTATCCAAAGCCAGTTTTTGCCCTAAGACGGGAAAAAAGAATTCAAGTGACGCGAAATGGGGGCAAGAATTATGGTTGCTGGCGTTCGTTACAACTTATATCTAACGGGAAATTAGTGCTGACTTGAGCTATGGCCTTTATTTACTACATTTCTTTGTTGTACACTCAAAGAAGAAGTATTGAATTTTCTGCAATAAGGGATAATATGAATTATGATTTCCTTCTTCTGCAAATGATACCATTCTTGGATTGGGTAGACCACGTTTTTTTTTCAGTTTTCAGCTCGATCAAATGCCGGAGTGAAAAAATATGCATCTCAAACTTATGTGCTGAACAAAGCAGAGAATGTTTGAGTTCACCCTTTTGTGTCAAGACAGTTACAAGTACAGGGCGAACGTACGTATTCATTTTCTGCTGGATCTTCATTGCACTTTTGACTCTGACGATTGATAGAATCGAGGAAAAAAATTGAAATACGTAGTCTACTTTTACTAATTAGCAAGGTCTCACTTGCGGAATAACGAAATTGATGTGTTCTGATTGAAAACCATAATTTTTATCGCTAGCCTCCCAGTCCCCAGAAATTAAGTGATTCTTGACTCAACCAACGATTTTGTTTAGCTCCGATTTTGCAGCCTTTCGATTATCAATTTCAAATCAACGTATTGTACTTGAACAAATTACTTTATTCCCATCAAAAAATGCGTCGATGTTCCGGCACACTTGTTGTTACTGAATAAATTGTCTTAGCTAGAAATTCGAGAAACTGTAAAAACACGACAAAGTTTCGTTGTATATGTTTGACGGCAATGCATCCAGCAGACTGGCTCATTTACACAAGAAAGTTTATGCCTGAGTTTGAAACGAACTACGAATTCATAGAAGTACAACCTCAAAACTTCCAGACACACTGAAAAATTGCATTTATGACGACAAACTTGACCAAAAAATGCGTCAAAAAGTTGCTCTTGCAAATATCCCTCTTTAAAACACGAAGATGTTGAGTTGCTGGAGTGCGCGTTAAAGGTTCTTGTGAACAGGTGCAACTTTTGTGGCTGATTCACTTTGCCACATGTATAACCTGTAGTCCGCAAATAACCGCAAGCGCTTCCGGCCGAAATTTCGGTTTCGGTTTCGACCAAGGCCTCTTTCGTCTGAAAATTTTGGTTTCAGTGTGCATACCTTTGGTGTATTACCAGTAGTTAGTCTCTTGCATGCATTCAGCACTTTGTGCAGATTTGGTAGTTTCATCTAACTGGTGCATTTCGATTGATCCAAAACAAAAGAACTTGGAGCATTCAACTCATTTTCGCTTCGAGATCATTACAAAGAATGTTTGTCAACCAATTAAGGTTCATTCTTTTTACTTTGCAGTAGGGTTGTAATTTGTTACCCCCAACAACTTTTTACATCGAAATATCTGTGCCTTTTACCAAAAGATAACACTTTTTATCATATATGAAATTGAACCCCTTCATTTTCTTCTCTGTATTAAATTCTTGTTTTTGAAATCATTTGGCCCGTTTTCTCCGATTGAAAAATAACCTCAAATGATCAAATATCATAAACACAATCGAGTTGGCCTTTCATTGCGTAATCCTTGTGCGTATCCTTGAAAAGATTAAATGCGTGGATTCAATTGCATTTGGAAATCATGGCGATTAATCCACTTTTTTTCTTCTTTTTTTGCCCTTTTGCCATTCTCCTCGAATTAAGTAAGAAGAAAAGCAAAAAAAATGTGCATCATGGAGCACTCTTGTACGAGTTAAATGACCACCACACGTTGAGTTTACGTGTCGAACACGTGGAGCGTCCGTCAATTGGCTTTCAGCTGGGATTGGAACATGTTATTTATGGGTGTCGTATTTGGATCTGTTGCAGACTAAACGAGGATTTCTCGCTCAAAGGGCATTGCCATCAAATCCTCACTGATTGCTTCAATCCAGCAAGAAAAACACGCCGATGACTTCAGGATCGAATGCGTCGAATTTGGCTCATGCAGTTTCGGTGGGAATGTACTTATGGGGTAAGAACATGCATGCACAATTTACCTTCCAAAGTTACCCAAATACTCACAGAATCCTATTGTCTGTTGATCATAACGGACACATTTTGAAAAGTTGTGATACAAAATAATGCTATGATATAACAGACCAGAGGCTAGTTTTTTTAGGCGAAAAAGATCGATCTCAAGATCGTACTACCGTATAGTACTATAAGTCCGATCTTGAGATTGATCTTTGCGTCTAAAAAAACTAGCCTCAGATACAACATTTGTTGGAAAAATCGATATGAAATGTAAAAATAAGAAGACAAAATGTTATGAAATTTTAAAATTTTTAATCACTAATCGCTCCAAATCTAAGAAGATTTTACCAAAAAAAAAAGAGAATTCAATAAATTGAGTAACGGTAAATGAAGGATTTTAAAGAACATCGGTGTTTTTGTCATTTAGATAGAACTGCCTGTGCTTTAGTTGTAGTGCTTGGAGCGCCATCTCTTGCCCGCAAAATGATCGACTTGACACCTTTTTAAAGACGCCAAATTGGGCTTCAATGCAGAGCTGAAGCGACAATTAGGTCCATCTGGCGGCAAAAACAATTTTGGGTGTTTTGGCGAGATTTTTTATTCTACTTTATGGTTACACACACAAATCTGGCAATTCTTAAACACAACAGTGTCGTAGCTGACATCGGATAGACTCGAAATTTCTTTTAACAAATAAGCTGTTGTGGCATCAAGTTCAAGACTAGTTTAACTCTAATTTTCGGAGACTCCAGAGGCTAGTTTTTAAAGACGCAAAGATCGATCTTAAGATCGTACTTTAGTACTGTAAGTTCGATCTTGAGATCGATCTTTGCGCTTAAAAAACTAGCCTTAGATTTGTTTTGCCTTCATCTAGTGACGGAAGCTACCGTAAAACCCCATCAAGACGCAATTCTTTCTTTACTCATAAACATGTCTCATTTGAGCCATATTCGTATTTTCTTGGTCCAGGGAGAATTTGCGTCGACCATTCCAAGCATAGATAGGGATTTGCGGAGCAAGTCATGTTGTCATTTGGCATAACAAAATATTCTCACCGAGGTTCATATTACCCAATCGATAATAAAACAACATATTAGTGCCTCTTTTGTTTTTTTTGGGGGAGGGGGTATTGTGGGTTCTAGGCTCGGAGGATGAAAGCAGAGTCAGTCATCATATCCAAAGGTTTCCAATGAAGCTTCAGGAGGAAAATAGAACGACAGGCCTTGCTTACCGTATGAAACTTATCATGGCATCATGTCTGACCCATTTTTCAACTTTCATACCTACCAAGGCATCACAACGTCAAAATCAGGTCATTCTGCGGATTTTTGTTATTAGATCGTAGGAAAAGTGTGAAATGTGCTCAAAATAATCGGGTTTATCGGCCAAATGGCTCAGTTTGTACTTATGCATGCAATCTGTTGTTTTGGAGCAATTATGGACCACTAGCTTTAAAAGTTTCCTCATGGAAACCCAAACCAAGCGGTTAAATACAGGTACGAATTCTGATTCCTTTTCCTTGAAACGTCTTTCGTAAGCGGGAAAAGTTGAAAGTTCATTTGCCCAAAAATTTGGATTAATCTGAGCTTTTTAGGCCTGGTTAGTCTTAACTAGAAAACTTCTCATACGATATCCACTTGAGTTTCAAAACTTGTTGAGATTGTTCTCAAAAGATAAAACGTTAACTCTTGAATGGCACATCAGGGTCTGAATTTTGGTCCCAAATTATCTGCCCAAACTTTGAAAATGGGATCGCGTGATTCTCCTCAATTTGGCTTTTTTGAGGAGAAGCCACTTTTAACGAGACGTTTTAAAAAACTCTCATAAAAAAAAAAATATCATAACAACTGTAGACCATGTACCTTAAAGAATGTTCACTTCAACTCGTAGTTTCTTTCCCCATTCCTAAAATAGTTTCCCCTTCACTTAAACACGGCCTCTTAACCACAAATACCATTTACTCTGCATATTTAGCTCCAAGAACGACATCTTCGGAATTCGCCTTAGTGTTTCGGCTTGGAAACGTGTTCCCAAATGAAGAAACTAGTTTAGGAGCCAAAGGAAATTACCTCTCAAAATAGGCTTCTCTAGCATTGGGATCACGTCTGTCTGATACAAAACCACATGTGAACGTATCCCGCATCCCGGATGCCAATAATCCCCGTAACACTTTCCTTTCATGTGCCACCAAAGCTATTGACCGAATGACTTGGCCAGGCATACTTTAATTTTGTTGCCAAACACTCGTGTATGTATTTTCTGACGGCGTTCCATTAGCTGATTGAAAAAAGAACTGTCGTGTTCATTGGATATCTCTTCTTTTCAACTCTTCTGGCAAAATACGTACGTACGCCTTGTTTATTTACTGTGGTCGGTGTGTTCCAGTCAAAACTGTCTTTAAGTACAAAAGGTGTTCTGCTGGTCTCCAGACATCGAGGTACAAAAGGTCATTCATTTGAACGAGATCTGGACCAGATCTCCTCTCTGTGGCTAAACAATTTCAAGGGTTATGTGGATTACAAATTGGATTAAAGGACAGCAGAAGGATGGTGCCTTTATTCGGTTGAGTGGTATTGTACTCTCTTTTTTGGAAGGTGGAGAAAATTAAGGAAATTGAAAGATGTCTTGTTCACCAATGAGGGTTGTTAGAAGCAAGGGTTCGAATTTCAATAAAAATGTATTGACGGGTAGGAGACGAAATATGAGTGTTTTTGAGGGTACCCTCTTCTGGAGAAGGACCACATTTACTCGCGCATACCCCATGTTCCAAAATTAAGGTAACACTTACAAAAATGGGCATAACTTTTAACTGAAAGATTTTCGTGAACATCGAATAAAAGGTTTCATGATCTTGAGAGTCTACCAGTTGCCCTTGTTTACTTTAAACATCATTTCCTTCACCCTGAACAACATGGAGACCAAGCGCCAAATGGTGATCGACATGGAGTCGCGCGGAAAGACGGTGAGGCCACGACGCCTAAGACCATCACGGAGGCCGCGTGCTTCGTCTTGAACGTGAACTTGACGTTGTCGGGGACATCTTCCGGCCTTTTGTCTATAATGTATCGATCAGTACGGCTGTTGGAGACACGATCGACTCGGCAAAGTTTTTCGTCTGAAAACAAAATCGTCGGTGTTCCGGCCTTCAGCTTGTTCAGCAGCTTCTTTGACCTAGCAAGCCTCTTGGCCTTGATTTTTGTTGATGAGGTGCTTTTTCCTCCTGGCTCTCGACTTCATTCCCAGATCGTCATGAACAATCCTATGGACTGTGCTCGGGGTCAAGGACATGGCCTTGGCCATGCCACGAATGGTCCGGGCTGGATTCCTCTTCACGCGATTTTTGACAACGATAATCTTGACTTTTGTCCTTACCAACCTCTTCCGTCTCTGCCCTTTCTTCCTCTTGATAGTTCTGCGCTCCTCGAACCTTTTTTTTTGATGGCATAGATGGCCTTTCGGCTGATTCCCATGGCCTTGAAGGTCTCCGTCACCGTCTTTCCGCGCGACTCCATGTCGATCACCATTTGGCGCTTGGTCTCCATGTTGTTCAGGGTGAAGGAAATGATGTTTAAAGTAAACAAGGGCAACTGGTAGACTCTCAAGATCATGAAACCTTTTATTCGATGTTCACGAAAATCTTTCAGTTAAAAGTTATGCCCATTTTTGTAAGTGTTACCTTAATTTTGGAACATGGGGTATTTCCGTACGAAAATTAAAAGGTATTATGTATGCAATGTATGTCTGGGCAAATTTTAATCTAATATTCAAAACATTGTTTCAATTCAAGAGGCATTTAACTCATCATTTAAAGAAAGCAATTGAGCAATCCCCAATCTTGAATGATTCTAGAATGAGACCAGGCGGGACACCTGTTTTCACTACAACAAACACAGTAACAAAGTAAAATTTAAGCAAATCTCTCTTTCATTTGCAACCTTGCTTAGTGAGGATTTTAGGATTTTAGATCAGGGTTTCGCCATTTCTGTGTTGAGATTTGAAGAGTACGAATTGGAAAAATTGGTTTTGCCTTGCGATTTGATTTGCCTTCCATCATTGAGTTCGACTTTTGGGAGATTTAAGGATGCGTTTGACTCCAACAATCTTTTTTGATGGTCTTGATGGATTTGAATCTTGATGGACCCTCAGTCCTAGATTGTTTCTGCCAAAAAAAGTGTTCCATTTTTTCAAGACTTTATCGGCTCCAAAAGGTTGATTGGATGTCTTTTGTGTTAGCAGTCTGTGCTCTCGTTTGGTTGACGGATTAGATGTAAGCTCCTTGACATGGATATACTGTACTTTGCACAAGGCTTGGTCCCATTGGGGTTGTCAGTTCTAAAACGAGCATGCCGTGGATTTTAAGCCGTATGCTTTGGTTCCAGCTCAAAATGAAATTGAATCCAAGGGGATGCCGCACGATCCAGAGGCTTTGTTGTCTCTATGATTCATGATTTAGTTTCCTTTGCCTCTCTATCTCTCGACTCAAAAGAAAGGCAAAACGTACGAAAGAAAAGACGGTCATATTTTTTCCATTAGAAAAATGGCATTACATCTGACTTCACAAGCAAATGCAAGTCACCAATTTTGATAAAACCTAAACTGGAAAGCCTTAACAGTTTGATGTAAAGAGGGGTTTTAAACTCTCTAGCCCCCTAGGAACAACCTGTCAGATTTTCTCATCTGCCATCATGATGCATCTCAATGGTTCCTGTTTTAGAAAAGATGGCTTAGGGTGTCATGGTTGAACCTCCAAGATTTTGAATTTATCCCCACAACAAAACAATAGTGCCAAGGAATCCCTTAGAAGAGGCTTGATTTTGAAAAAGCTGAGCTTCTCTCCTCTTCATTGATGAATAGTAAATTAAGTCGGCTAAATTAAAATTGTTGTCGTGTTGATTGAAATTCTATCAGGATGTAATTTTGTCCAGGAGATCGATCCATCACCAAGACTTGAATGTTTATTACGGCTGATGAAGACAAGATTTGCCCCATTCAATTGGTATAAAAACTCTTTTGAAACTAACCGGATCAAGTTGAAAACACTTTCAAAACTTTTTACGAGCTTTTACTTGTGAGTTAGGTTGGAACACTTTGGAACATTTGAAAGCTTTTAATGACATTGAATGATCCAAGCATCCTTTAGAATTGATTTTGCTTTTTCTCTGAAAATAGGTTGGAGATGCCGATAATCGGGCAATCAATGATGCAAAAAAACTGGTCAGCATCTCATTTGCTTCCGCACAAGTAAATATCGGCCTTTGGGACAAAGAAATAAAACGATATCGGTCCACTTTAGGTTTGATGGGAACAGACTTTTAAATGACACCGTAAAAGCTTCTCCCCCAAAGATCAGAAGCGAAAAAGCTCTTGATGAGAAAGTTGGAAAGTACATCCCCCGAATGGTTCCAGGATAACTCGGTACATGGGATAACTCAACACTGGATAACTGGGTACCGCGGAAAACTCGGTACACCGGATAACTGGGTACAGCGGAAAACTCGGTACAGGAAGATTCAGTACAAAATAACTGGGTACATCGGACAACTGGGTACAGCGGAAAACTCGGTACAGGAAGATTCAGTACAAAATAACTGGGTACATCGGACAACTGGGTACAACGGAAAACTCGGTACAAGAAGATTCAGTACAAGATAACTGGGTACATCGGATAACTGGGTACAGCGGAAAACTTGGTACAGGAAGATTTAGTACAAAATATCTGGGTACAACGAGTAAGTGGGAACAACGGATAAGTGGGCAAACCAGATAATAGGGTACACCACATTATATGAGTCATTGACTCTGAAGCATTATTGACCATATTTGGCGTGGCACCGTTCCATAAACTGTGGCAAAAAAATCCGGTGAAATGGTTAAATCTGACTAACTTCATAGTTAAATCTGACTAACTTCATAGTTTAATCTGACTAACTTCATAGTTTAATCTGACTAAATTCATAGTTAAATCTGACTAAATTCATAGTTAAATCTGACTAAATTCATAGTTAAATCTGACTAACTTCATAGTTAAATCTGACTAACTTCATAGCCATGGAAACCTATACCTTAAAACCTCTTGATAATACTTCAAGGACTTGGCGTGTTTATCACATCAATAATCGAGCCAAAATCTAAAGGATACATTTTTAATGCTTTCAAAAACGGTTTGAGAAAAGCAATTTAACACAGTTGCCTTCAGTTTATGTCAAACAATCTTTTTCTAACACCCATCATCCTGACACTCACTTTTCTATTTATACCAGTTATCCTGTTTATGCAGTCATCCAATGCACCGTTATCCGGTGTACCCGGTTATCTTGTACTGAATCTTCCTGTACCGAGTTTTCCGTTGTACTCAGTTATCTGGTGTACCCACTTTTCTTGTACTGAATCTTCCTTTATCGAGTTTTCCGTTGTACCCAGTTATCCGGTGTACCCAGTTATCTTGTACTGAATCTTCCTGTACCGAGTTTTACGCTGTACCCAGTTATCCAGTGTACCGAGTTTTCCGCGGTGCCCAGTTATCCAGTGTTGAGTTATCCCATGTACCGAGTTATCCTGGAACCCCCCCGAATAGCCGAAGTGCTCGGTATTTTTCGTGTCCACGTGAAATCTCCTGCATCAGGAATTCGTAAACAGTAAACGGAATCCAGATGCTCTCATTGTTTTGATATTGAAATAAACACAACTGTTTTCCTTAATTCTCCATTGCGACCATGGTAGTTTTCAAAATATTTTCATAATTTGAAAAATGAGGAACAGTGTTGTAAAACAAGGCTGGTGCAACTCTTGGTCCTGTCATCGTGCAAAATTGAAAACATGTCACAATACGCGTGCATAAACATACACACAGTGAAAATGTTGAAAGTTGTTAAAAACATACCATAAAAATGCGAAAAGAGAGAGCCATGGAATGCCAATTTATTTCTTCGTTTTATTTTCCTACCGAACAAAGATCATGACGAAATTTGACTAGCCAATTTTTTTGTCCAGAAATGGAATCATCATCCAAATTAGAAGAAGACATCTTTCAAGATCCTTCATGAGTAGATGCATTTGGTATTTGGACACCCCTAATTGCCAGCACTTGCCAACAATTTCTCATAAAAACCAGCAAAAGAGTAAAAATAGAAAACCAGTTAGGAAGACTTGCCCACTTTTAGCTTTGCTTTTCCGAAAGGGATTCAACACATAAAAACCTCTCGTGTCAGTTTCTGTCGTCGAAAGAATTGATACAAGAGTGGAGAACGGTTGGAAAACTCCATTGTTCCCCAGGATTTTTTGACCGAAGAGAATGATGTGTGGTCAATTTCTTGGCAGGAAGAGACAACCATTGTATAAGGGTTGACCCTAGTCCCCAAGAAGGGTATTTTCTCCATGACTGTCGAAATTTGATCGTTTCAGAGGATTGATAATCGACTCATAACTAGTGATGGAATGAAACGGCTCCTAAAGTACCGAAGCCAAACTAAAACTAGAAAGCAACTGACAACAAAATCATGATTATTCATAGTCCACCTTTTAATATTTATTGACTATGGGAAAGAGTTAGTTGAACAGTTTTTTATTTGAACGCAAAGCAATCATTTTTTTGGTTAATGAACACGACTTAAACTCACTGATATTTTGATATTCCAATTACATTTGGAAAGAACGTGTGTTTAAGAGAAAGAATTCATTAATTAATCTACTTATTTGGTATCCGAAGCATTTTGTTATTTCGGATACGATTAAGCTACGCGTTTTAATGCTTTAGAACCGATCTATATTTGCTCAACCAAACTAGTATAACTATGCCTAGTTTTTATAAGCATCATACGGAAAACAAATTCCTTTAGCCGTTGTCACTATTAGAATTTTCTATGAGCCTAAAATTTCATATTTCGAATTCTGAGAATTGCAACACTTAGCCTGATAAATACATGTATGCTTCTTTTCAATATGAAGCTCTCTATCAAGATGTGAATTTTCCTGAGCTTGGCCCAAGTTTTTAGCAAAAAGTTGCTGAAGCTGGCTGGCGATGCACTAAACTTTTAGTCCGAGATGAAGTGGTCCACTCAAAAAATGGACTTGTTCTTTCTTTTCACACCCTCTATTCTCCACACATTGCCAAGAATGTAATAAAAGCCCTCCCAATATGAAATCCCTCATCCTCAAATACCCAAGTGATTACCCAGAACGGAGAAAATGGAAAGCGCGTGCCGCTCTCATTCACGCTCCACTGGTCATTTCTATTCATGTCCACTCATGGTTCTCGACTTATTGATGCTTGGTCTGATTGCTAAAGCTTTCAGTGAGTGAATTAACCTCTCGGGAAAAAAATTATAAAAGCTTTTTTCTCTACTACAGGGTTGAAAGAACTAAACCGAAGTTCTGCTTATATGATTTTTGTAAGAGTGTATCTTCTAGTTCGTCGGAAGTTGGGATGACCAGTTTCTACAGAAAAGGGAAAAAGTTTGATCACATTTCCCCAACCAAAAATGGGTGGTTCACGGGCCATTGGGCCATTTGATTGATGTCTTTCTGTCAGCCATGAATGACATTCTTTGCGAATGAAATATCTACCCCATAAGAGTGACAGGCAATCCAATTTTTGTAGAGCGAGAGATATCTGAACATCTCGATGGTGACTTGAATAACCAACGATAAGTAATACAGTACAAGCTCAAAACGAATGGCCTCTCGTCGTCTGAACAACTACCCCATCGTGACTTCAAAAGATGTTCTTGTTCAGAGAACAAAAGCGTTGGCTGTGGTTTCAGTGTTGAATATGCTGATTGAACGATAAGAAAGAAGAGACTTGGCCGGGAATGGAGATAGATCTTTTTGTGTTTCTCCAATCATGTCGCCCACTCTTTGACGCACTGTACTTTTTGGGGAACTCAAGCGCATCAGGAATCGACAGAGTTTCCCCAACCTGCCAATACTAACATCAAATACTGTATTTACATTGTCCACGACATCGATTTATTAAAACCCCAACGTACATCAATGCTATTTAGTGCCAGTAGGCAAATTGAGCCAATAAGTTATACTATTTTTCAAGAACCAAAAGAGTTTAACAAACTTCTCTTTCCACTCGAAACTGCATAGAACTATTTTTTCCAGTTATTCTTTTAGAACATAACTAGAGACTTAAAACATTATTGCCTGTTATATTCTCCTAAAGATGCCCTTTTGTCTTCTAGTGCGCTGTTTTCACATCACGATAAATACATGCTCACTTGAGTTCTAGTCTGATAAACTAGAACTATACAAGTCTCGTCTCTTCCGAATATAACATTACCTTGATGTAAAATGCTTGTTTTGTGCTCACAGGTTAAGCCGTCCTTAAAATGACCATTACTGTTTTTGTGCATCTTCTTTTCTCTAATGATAACTCAAGGGCACATGAATAACAAGTATAATTTAAAGCACAGCATTCCACTTGATAATAATTAGTAATTACCAACGCAGGTGTGCGCTTAAAGGCCAAATGAGTTACATTCAAAGGAATGAAATTTAAACAAGAATTTTATAACCTCTAGTTCGTCTCTAAATCAACATTATTTACGAATAACAACTTCGGGGTGCGAGGACATGTTAATGTGTTAAAAATGGCGTTAATACGCCTTTCCTCACAATCTACACATTGCTTCTAATTTGGGATAAGAAATGCCTTGCTAATGAAAGAATGTCTCCATCATGGGCATTAAGGTCAGGTCTAGGTTATACAAAAGCAGCAACCTAAATTGGTTGGGGATTTAACATGGCTAAAAATGATGAATCTGCGTTTCCCTACTTCCAGATTTGTCTAGTTGCAAAACACGCATTCTATGTGAGAATGCGACCAATTTGTCGGTCTATGGAATTGTAGTCGGAACATTGGAATCGGACAAATAAGTTTCCAACGTGCTTATGAATCAAGATCCTAGTTGGCTTTGCAACGAGTGATCAATAACGTAACACTTTAAATCAAAAAGAATCTAAATCATAGAGGTCTTTGACAGATAACTAATTCTACTTTCGCTCCGCCAGGTTTTCTTCTTATTTTGAGATCCCCATATTCTATCAAAGCTACCTTCGAAAAACTGAGAAAACAAACTCTGGAATGCCAAAAGTTTGTGTCACTTGTTTCAGCCAAATTAGGATCTCGATCTATCCATACAATACAAGGTAATTTATGTTCGTTCGCCTTTTTGACTTGACGACGTGGGCAGATCGATCATGAATGTCACACGGAGATATTACCCATAAATTCATTCAGGGCCAAATGGTTGAGCGAAAGACAAAGTTAAGAGAAAACTGTTTAGTTAACTTGTCCGGTGAAGAAAGAGCAAATCTTAAACAAATACAATAAGCGGGTCCTTACACCTGAGAGTTATACTTGGCTAGATTTTCGGACAAAATCTCCCATTTCAAATATTTCAAGAAGAGTTTCACTATATTGACATCCGACGGAATGTACTTTGAGGTGTGGTTTAGAATTTTATCATTCTGTTTTCAACTGTCTTTCTCCCAAGTTGCTTTGGGAATTGGGATAGCTCATTAAGTAAGCTTGTAATCAGGTTTGGCTTTGGATGATGTTCAAGATTAGTTCAACACAATGTACCTTGTTTAGACAGGAGCTTACGTTTCCGCTACAAAACCCACTCATTTCATTTATTTCGGAATAACTTACCGTCTGTTCATTTGCCAAGGAAGCAACAACGTTCTTTCATTAGAAGTTGAGTGTAGTGTTGATATGAAGCATGGACAAATCTTGTTTTATCCCACTGGATCACAAAGGAATGGTTCACCACCGATTACTTACGGGTCATGATGTGAGACTCTGGGAGGCAAAACTATCCTATACCTTCAACCTTAGGTATGAAAACCAAAGACAGATGTGATCGAATGTGGTGCTTGGTCTAAGTGAAGGAACTAGTATGATAGCTAGATTTTTAAAGAGGCAAGCTCAATGATTTTTCAATGTACTTAAAGCTTCAACATTTATGCCTTTTCACTATACTCAATACGCTCTAATGTGGAGCAGTACTTGAATCATCGGAACCGAGTCCAGTTTTCAGTTTTAGGCACGGGATTATCAGTCAATCAATCAATCTTTCTACACTCGTGCAAACCTAAGAAAAAAGAATGATCGATCGTCAGACTACCTTAACCTAGATAGATAATCGTTTTTTTTCCATGATTATGTGGGCTATCTGTTATCTTAAAAAGTCAGATCCTATTCTATTACGGCAAACATCATGATCTTAGAACAATCTTCATGTCCCTTTTGCAGATGAAACCAATAACCTAATGGAGAATCTCAGCTCATCGGCCAATCTATCTATGTACGACGACGATATTTCAGAAGAGCCCCAGATCTCGCTCTTGACCTTTGAATTCATCGTTCACGGTCTAATGATCCTGCTGATCGGATTCTGCGGGATCATCGGCAACATCCTCTGTTTGCTGGTGCTTTGTCAACGTCAAATGCGCAACAGCATCAACTGTCTCCTTATTGGATTGGCTGTCATTGACATCAGCCTTATTGTGTCCGCTTGGCTCATGTTCAGCTTGCCAGCCTTCCAAATCTATTTCGAGCGACGTCTCCTGACCAAGGTTGTCGATGTTTATCAATACAGCACTCCGTTTGTGTATCCCCTTGGGATGATTGCTCAAACAGCCTCGGTCTATTTGACCGTCTTGATTACCTTGGAACGTTACTTTGTAGTGTGTATGCCTTTGAAGTCTCGGAGTATATGTACCTATGGGCGAGCCCGCCGATGTGTGGTTATCATTATGGTGTGTTCGTGTCTCTATAATGTTTCGCGGTTCTTCGAATACAAATTTGAAACCTTCCAAGTCATCATGCCCAACCGACAAAATGTGACGCTAACTTTCTTGCAAAGTACAGTGCTCAGAGACAATTCCTTGTATATATCCATCTATATGACTTGGTTATACATGATCTTTATGTATGTGATTCCTTTCTTTTTTCTAATCATACTTAATTCCAAGATTGCTTGTGAAATCAAGTCAGCCCGGAAGAAACGCTCTCAAATGACCATCGCCCAACAAGCTGAAGAAGGATTAGCTATCATGCTTTTGGTGATTGTGTGCACATTTATGCTGTGCAATGCACCGGCTATGGTGTCCAATATCATGGAAGCCTTAGAATTCCAAGCAGTCAAGTTAACTCAAGTCTCGAATCTCCTCATCGTCATCAACTCCTCCGTGAACATTATAGTATACGTGATTTTTTGCAAAAAGTTCCGAATCATTCTCTCGGAAAAACTTTGCCGTCAGCCCAGACCGAGTCGGGTTTTGAACCCATTACTTCGAGATGAAAGCTGCGCGGCTACTCCTCAATTTCACAACCGAGTAATCGTTAGACCTCATCGGAGACAACTCCGGATACCTGCATCCCAATCACTTCCTTTGGTGGAGGTGATTGATTTAAATGATAAGGAGGCAGAGAGGACTGCACTTCTGTGCGATCCAAGGAAATCCATTGCCTCGGTTGAAGGCCACCTGGATAATATGTTACCCACGGGACATCATTCCATTTATCCCCAGCGAAATCGTGGAACTTCATTTCAATAGTTATTGGGCATGTGGTGGAACAAAGTATGTGATCCAAATCGAATCTCTCGAGTGTAGGCTTGAAAGTTCCTTTCATCTTGTTTAACTCTGGATCCCCTTTTCAATCCAAAGGAGGACGAGGTTGCATGACTAATCCAATTATGCTTGAAATCAATGAATAGTGAAAGGTCTGTGGGGAAATAGCCCCTCGCATATTGGTTTCATACCTATTAGAGCTTTTATGGTTCAAGAACCAAATTTGCAACCTGAACCTCGAAAGTTTCTAGCAACTAAGAAACAGTATACTTGTTCGGAGAAACAAAACGTTGCAAATTTAAGGTATCTTAAAGGATTCGCAAACCTTAGTACATCATCTTAGGTACTAATACAATTGGAAAAAGCTTCTCGTTTTAGAGATAGCTGGCATTGGACCATTTCTACTATGACAAAATGTGAAAATTGTGAGTGATGCTTTGAGTAGAATATTGAATGTTTGCACTTTTAAGCGCATTTGTTGAGCCATTTTCCTCCAATCATGATCTCCCGCATAGCATTTTTCAGTTGCATTGTTAGGAAAACCATGTACTCCGTGTGATCTTGAAAAATATCGATTGTTTTACCTGAATGTGATACCAAATAAGCATGCACTCACAGAGAAATAAATGTAAAATAGGGTTTTATATTATTACAGGTTCCATATTCTTCCAAACCATTGCATCACCATGTGAAAGACGGGAATTTTTTGGACTGTTGAATGTGAGGGTCGGGGGTTTGAGCCTTGCACGGCCACCGAATACAGCCACCACTTCATCCACTTTTCTTAGTCATTTTTTTTAAGTGCAACCGCACTTTTTGTCAAATCAGCCACGGACATCTAGAGATATGGACGTTGGTCGGAAAAATGGCCTGACCTAGAGCAAGCCGATGTCAAAATGGTTTGAATATGCCGCAATAACAAGGGGTCAAATGAGCTCAGAAAAATGCCCAAGGTTGCTAAAAAACTATGCTAATCAAGTCTCCTCTTCTGATAGCATCAAAGATAAAAAAAAATCTTTCATATTTGAGTGTCAATTTGCAAAAATGTGACAGTTTAAACCCAAAATACCATGATTTGGATTATTGTTTAAATTTCACATTAGAATTTCAACTGGCTTGTAAAGACATGAAATGGCATCCCTTGAGAATCACTTTAAGTTGTAAACATAGTGTCTCTTTCTAAATGTTTGTGTCCTGATTTAAAACTTCAATTGCAAAGGATTCACAAAAGTGCCTATGTCCAAGGATTATCTAGCACCAGTGACCAATCAGGTGCATCAAGATACTTTCAAAACTACAGAATTAGTGGCTTTAAATGATCTCAAGAATAGTTTTGGCGAAGTGAAAATCAGTGCTTCAACTTCTTCAGTACTTCTTATTGTGATACTTTTCCATCCTTAGAGGGTTTGCTCCTTCATTGATTTCTTGGTAAGGATTTATTTTTTCTCTTTTGCATTTAAAGATACAGGGGGAGACTTGTTATGCTTTAGCCCAAACCACAGAGCTCAACAGAGAGAGAGAGTACAGACCCCAATTTTCATACTATTTGATAAGTTTCACTTTTGACCCGAATGATGAAACAACTAAGTGGGATGGTGTAATGCCCCCCTGAGTGAAAAACACAAGGCTTGAAATGCATGTAAAATTTGAAATTCTTTTAGAAAAATTAGTTTATCAAACAGTGACTAATTAAGTTCCCTTAAGTTGAGAACATCTTATGGCATCAAAGATATTTCCTACTTCATCTTCTACTTCCTACTTGATCTTCCCTGGTACAAAAATACTTGTGTCTAATTGCTTCTTGGATTCTAATGAAAAGCAAAGCTATGAAGAAAATGACATAAATAACTAAACAACCCTTAGATAGTTATTTCCTTCATTTGTACTTCTAGGACTTTTCTTGAAGTTGTAATAGCAACTCCTTATTCCTTATTTTGTGCAAGTTTAAATGAGCATGCTGATGTGTCTGAAAACTGGAAGTGAATTCAAATCCCTTTTAACCCTAACTTTGTGAAACAGTGTAATACTACCAATGGGAAGAACTCTAAGGCTTGAGATTGTTGTTAAATTTGAAATACTTTTTGATTTATTAGTTTCCCAAGCAGTGACTTTTTAAGTCCCCTTAAGTTGGAAATATTTACTTGTTTGAAAAATATCTGTTACTTCAATACTTGATCTTTCATGATACAGACCTACTTGTGTCTAATTGCTTTTTGGATTCCAATGAAAAGCAAAGCTATGAAGAAAAATATCACACCTCAAGGAATTGATTTCTTTCATGTGCACAGCCAAGACTTTTTCTATGTGTTTCTGATTGTGTGCAAATTTAATGAGCATGCTCAAGTGTCTGAAAGCCGTAAGTGATTTTTCCTTGCTTTTAAGGAAAGTGCTATCCTTTAACATTAGAGGCATGAAAGGTTTAGACAATCCAAAACAAAAAAGCAGCTCTGATCTACACATAGTGTCAAAATAAGTGTTGTGGCAGAGAATGAACTAAATTATAAAAAATAGAAATAATGAACTTGATTCAAACAATGAGTTTATTGGAAAATGTGTCTTGAGTTTCAATGTTTTGTTATTAACAAAAATGAAATTAGGCAAAATAATCTGACAAAATCAAATTACCATTAATTGTGCTTGGTGTCTAACATTTCTTTGAAATTTGGTGGAAAACCAATTTTGGATAATTTTTTTTTGGATGGCTGCGGATTTTTTACTACCGCTACAAGAAATGCGATTCCCTGTAAAGAAAGGATTTCTCCCGACAGCTTCAATCCGACCCCCAACAGGATTCAAACCTTCGCCATCTGGGGAAGCACTTACACTCAGCAATTGTAAGAAAGCGCTAGTACGCGTAACCACTGGCTTTTCTTGAATGTATTATTCTAATTTGATTGAAATTAAAGAAAAGTAATATTGATTGATATGCAATTTCAAATCAAACATTTCAACATGTACTTAAATTACTTACCAAAACATCTTTCCAATCAAATTTTCTCATATTTCTCTCTGTATATGTAAGTAAAGAAAACAAAGTCTTAATAACCTTTTGTGAGGTTACCATGCAATAAACCAACTTTAAGAAATGACAGTTGTGGAGAAATAAAAGAATTATCTTCTTGGGAGTATAAGGACGTGAAGTTAAGCATCATCAAATATTATAAAGATTCACTTAATATGTTTTAAATCTCAAAAGTCAATTCAAAGACTATGTACTTATGATGGTTTGAAACAATCAAGCACTTGCAACAATGTACTTATAATTTATTGGGGAATGCATTTCTAGACAAGTTTGCCCTCTGCACTATAACTACCCTTTAGAAACATACTCCAAAATGAACTTTAAGTCAAGTTTTGTTCATTTGAAACATCTTTACATGATCATAGGTTGGAAAGTCCTTTGCCAATAAGTCGATCCCACAAGTTGTTTTTACAAGTGTCCTAAACACTGAGAAAATTACTAGCAAGAGTAGCAACTTAAACAGAAGTAAGCCTGGAGTGTCATCTACACAGTTTGCAATATAATTGTATAACTTTCTTTTGGACCATTTGTGCATGAATAGTTGAACCAGTCTTACTTATAAATCTACCACTTCGTGTACGAGGTTGCTTGAGTGAAAAGGACAACATTGTGCACAAAATTCTTGCTTTCCATTAATTCCAAATTTCCTTGAGTATGAAAACTTAACTTCTTGAATGATTTTGCATGTGGAAATGAGAAACACAATGCCAAGAGGGTTAAGATCATTAGCGAATGAATCAAGAATTTAAGAAAAAATACTCATACTACATATAAATATCAAGCAAGAATAGAGTGAACTTAAATGATTGTTAAGGTAATGCAAAATCAAGGATCATGAATTGGTATATTTTGAAGTGCCGAGGGTAACTAAGCATACAGTTGGATCTAAATTTAAGGGATTATTTCCTTGTCATTACATAAATGGTCACCAAATTAAAATGACTTGAATCAAAGGATTTTTGATTGAATATTTATGACAACACTGAATGTTTTCATGAGGATGAACCTGATGAGAGTGAGCAGGAGATGAACCAAGAGATCAAGATTACCAACAAGGAGGGCGTGGCAAAGCTATGGAAGCATGTACTATTGCAAGGATCTCGGAAGACCTGGATGCTTTGCCATTGCCAAAAGCAGCTTTTTGAACTCTGAGCCAATTTCAACAAAGTCTATTCAAACCAGTTGTCCAACTCGTCATTCAAAGTTCACATGCTTTAATTTCAACTTGATCAACTGAAATATATGGCAATGAGAGTAACTTGAAACCTAGAGCAATGGGCGCTCTTCCAACCAAACAAATATACCTACAGTCATTCTTTTGGGCTATTGTAGGGTCAATTTGTCTCTTGCTTCTGTGCATAAGTACTGCGAATGTTACAAATTCTAAAACGTTGTTTCTAGCAAGTGGATGAATGAATGATTCAGCCAACAACATCCTGAAGTGCTGTCTTATCAATTTTATCTAAACAAAACCATATACTTGAATGGGATTCAGTTTATGAAAAAAATTGATCGCTTGAGGAGAGGCTCCCATGTCTTACGTTTTCCTTGGTATAATGTATTTATAGAATCGCAATTCATAGACATGTGAAGAAAAATAAAACAGAACAGAAAGAAGAAAGAACAAATAGGCATTGGAGGCTTGTTTTTTTTTCATTTTTCGGAGGACAATAGGAAATTTTTCTTAAGAGTGCATGAAAAAGGAACAAAAAGGGCCCTCCACATATGCTCCAAATCCAACTTTTGATGGGAAGTAAGTGGTTTGAAATTTTGAAGCTCGATTGAAATGGACAGGATTATTACGATTTCATAACTGTTACACACAAGTTTGCTTCATGATAGAGTATGAAAATAAATATGTAGCTGTGCAAGTATTTGATTTAGTTCAGTTTTCCTTCCTTTTTCAAAGTGTAATCTTGAATGATTAAATTTACATTGACACTAGTTTATTCATATACCTGCTTCAACATGTTACAATGCACGTGTGTGTTTGATTTTCAATACTCTAATATTGAGACAAATCCTTCTTTGTAATTTTGAATGACATATTTATGAAATAACTTGATTGGTGTTATTTGAAACACAATAAAGTTAGGAAAGGAATCCCCTTTTTTGTGTGCTTATAAAGAAATTTTCTGTTGTCCTCCAAAAAATGAATACAATTTAAGCCTCCAAATTTCCTTGTTTTTCTTTTTGTTCTGTTCATTTGTTCACAAGTCTGTGCATTACAATGCATTCATCATGCTTTACCTTAACACTTAGCTAACAATAGCAACCCTCTTGGCATTGTGTTTCTCATTTCCACATGCAAAATCATTCAAGAAGTTAAGTTTTCATACTCAAGGAAACTTGGAATTAGTGGAAAGCAAGAATTTTGTGCGCAATGTTGTCCTTTTCACTCAAGCAACCTCGTACACGAAGTGGTAGTTTTATAAGTAAGACGCCCTGAGAATCCCATTTTCCCACATGGGGGCGTATGTCTATATGTCAGGAAAGACTTACTTCTTAGTCATGTTCAAATGTCGAATGGAGAAGTAGAAGTTTTGATTTGTCACATCAAAGCTCTTGATCTTACGTTTGTAACAATGTATAAGCCACCTTCTTGTACGTAGCTCTTCTTCATTTCCATCAACTCTCCAATTCATTGGAAAGGAGCTAGATCAAGAGGTTTGTTCTCGACTCTTTGTAGTTGGCGACTTCAATTTTCCGGCTAGCATTGTTGAGTGGGAGGTTAGTCCGGATGGGTACATTCCCATTTCTTCCACTTCCGAGTTCTAGTGACCTGTGGTATTCAGTTACATGCAGTAGTCACGGCCCTTGACGGCTTAAATGGGCGAACCTGGGGTCATTCCCGAGGGTGAGGTAAAAATTAATGCTTGTTGGCTTGTCCAAGTGGAGCGGCAATATCCCCATATGGCGGACAGCCTCTATCAGATCGCAGCTGCGAAGCTGCATTCTGACTCCACCACAAACAAACAAACAAACATTCTCATTTCGATATCAGCATCGCCTCTTTCGAAAAATTAGAAGAGTTTGCGATCTTGCGTAATCTCTCTCAACACGTTGGTGTTGCAACCAGAGCATAGCAGAGAGTGTTCTGGACTTAGTTTTTTCCAACGACCCTGATCTGATCCAGTATGTCCATGTTGCCCCATGTAGCCTTTCAGATCATCACATTCTTAAAATGGGGTTGACCATCACTCAAAAGCCGGCGAGCTCTAGAGTTAAACCTGCCCAAAAGGTGGGCGTGGCCAAGTTTAAGTTCAAAGATGAACACTGGCCCATTATTGTTGAAAGATTAGCCGAGTTGGACTTGATTTCCATTCTGAAGCAGGAACCATCAATAGATAAAGCTATAAATAAGCTAATTTCACTTTTTGACGAGGTTTGTTTGTCCAGTGGTATTCCAGAAATAGTGGCAAAAGGTAGGCCATTGTCTAGAATTCCAAAGGTTAGAAAGAAGTTGTTCAAACGGAATTGTCAGCTTTCGAATAGACTTCGGCGTACTTCAAATCCAGTAGTTGTAGCTAGCCTCCAAAATAAATTGACCTTGGTTGAAGCTAAGATTAGGGCCTCCATAGATTCTGATCAGATGGAAAAGGAAAGTAGAGTTGTCCAGGAGGTTAAGACTAATCCAAAGGCGTTTTTCTCGTTCGCAAATACAAAGAGAAAAATGAAGCATCCTGTAGGACCTTTTGAGGTCGACGGTAAAACCGTCTATGATAGTGAGGTTATGGCCAATATGCTTGGAGATCAGTTCTCAAGTGTATTTTCAATTCCAAAAAGGGTAGTCAGAGCAGGCCATGACGGTAGCAATGTTGTTGATGAGACTGGCATTGATAGTCAGGATAATTGATTGGAGGATCTGAATCTCTTCACGAAGTCTTTCGTGAAGAGATGGAACGACCCATGGCAGAGTCGCGTCGGAGAGAGGATCGAACGCTGGAGGAGGCCAAAGCCAGAGAAGAAAAACTCATAAAATTGATCGAGTCTCGTTCCACAAACGGAGTTTCGAATATGCCTTCAGGAAGTGGAAGTTTTAGACCAATTTCTGTGGACCGCCCTAAACTATGTTCTAGCGCCACATCGTCAGATTTTGTGACTTGGATGGAGGGCTGGGATAACTTCGCTCTTTGCCAGCATCGTGCCAATCTTTCTCGTCTTGTTCGTGTGGCAGCACTGAAAACCTGCCCTAAAGATTTCTCATCCAAAAAAACATCGAGGTGGACGCCGATGCAGATGTTGAGGCAATTATTTCCGCATTGTTTTAATATATACCAGCTCAACGAAATCCTTTGTTGGACAGAATTGAATTCTACAAAGCAACTCAACATTCGGGCGAAACTTTTGATAATTCCTCACCGGTCTAAAAGAAGTTCTGGCGGCTTGCAACTTCGAAACCGACCGGTCATGCTCCACTTGCAAAACACGCGAAGACGATTTGATGCGAGATCGAATTGTTTGTGGAATTGGGAAGACATAAGCTATTGGCGGAAGTTGACCTTACGTTGGAGAAAGCGATCAAAATATGTCAGGCGGAAGAAGGTGCAGTCTCTTTGCAGAAAAATCTTGCATCTAGTAGCATTCAGGGAGTCTCCGCTTATAAAAAGGCCAAGAAGATGAACAAGACTCAAGATTCTGGTTCGTACCGATGCGATTCATGTGGCCGAAAAACGTATGGAATGAAGGCACCGTGCCCTGCTCGGGACAAAACATGTCTTAGTTGTGGAACAAAGGGACTTTTCAGTCCATGTTGCCCCAATAAAACTCGATCCGGTAAACCCAGAGACACTCCATCGTTGCGATCCATGAGTTCCATTCAGTTATCGGGTATTCAGGCAACCGAGAACCTAAACATCGAAACAAAAATCTCTGAGGATGCCAATTGGTCAATGGTGACCTGGGTCTCGGATATAGGAAGTGACATCGACGCTATGGACATGAATAAATTCCTTTCTAATGGAGGAGATTTGAAGGATCTTCGAGAAAATCGAGATGTCGTTGGTAGCGTGTCTGGCACTAACATGGATGGTGTGGGATGTTGTTTGATTTCAATCCGAGATGGCAAAAATGAAGTAGAGGCTGTCCTTCACGTGTTCAAAGATATCCAGGGTTGCCATCTCTCTCATGACACCCTCGAAGCTCTCGGTTATCTCCCATCAAATTGGCCCAAGATCAAAGTTGTTCAGATTGAAACCCAGAACGAGGCCGCAATCAAGTGTGAGCTCATTAAGGTAGTAGTGTTTGATGAGGGCAAGCTGAAACCAATGCGAGGTCCACCTATGAAAATCCGTTTGAACGATGATGCCAAACCATTGCAGTTGTTTCATGCCAGAAAAATCGCAATTTTTTGCGGAAATTTTGGTTTTCACCAGAGCTTGTCGAGAATTTGATTCACCCGCACTCTGTCGGAGGCGATGGATTAAATCCTAAACTCCGTAAGTGACGAGTAGGGACAGGAACTTAAGACGAATAAACTTATTCGTCTTTTTTCGTCTTTTTGACCTTTGAACACAGATTGAACACAATCCACACTTATAAATTAACTGGTACTCGCACAGTTGCTCGACAGAAACAGAAAGAAAAGATTACTATTGCAGCAATTACTAGTGACATCATCATTTTTGGCGGGAAAAAAAGTTCGGAAGACCTGCGTTTCTGATGAGCGTGCAAGGTAACTAAAACTAGAGCGCTATATTAAAAGAGTACGCGCATGTGCCATTTTGGTCCCAAGACGTCGGTTCCATTGTACTGTGGTTCTTGGGTTCGACCTGTTTGAGGCAACTTTACCTATGCACTATTTATTACCAAATTGACGCTCATGATCTCAGCTTACCTTTGTAAGCATAATGTTTGACCTTAATAGCCTTTGAAGGCCAAGGCTGGCCAAAACCGTGGGTGCCGGAAGATAACCTTCTCGTTCTCCTTAAACCTCGATGCGCGTTCAAGCCCAGTGCTGCTGTGAATTGACTCGGTAATGTCAGCTCTTGATGAATCTCCCCGCTGATTTGCATTGAGTTTCTTACTTTTTAGGAAAACTTAATCTAACTTAACTAGGTACCAAATTGATTGGTGAATATTTAGAACGTCACTTGAAACCATTAGAGCGTTTTCCTTGGGCACATTATTACATTGTCATGTGAAATGACTTTTTTGTTGAACAATTATCTGGCAGCCCTGGCGAAGTTGCGCATTCGTAGCAGTCGTCAGGCTGACAGTGCTACAGACTGTTATGCCTAACTTTGTAAAAAGTTTTAATGTTTTGTACTCATAATATATAAGACAGCAGCTATTTAAGTAAGTGTTTGCAATTCAACTATTAATTTTTGACTTTGTCACTAATTATTACATGAAACTAAAGAAGCTCATGGGATAGATGTATCATTTCAGCTATTGGACTCATTGCCCCTAAATATGTGTTCAACCCCTTCTTGTGCGTCTTTCAAATCAAGACTGTTGACTTTTGCTCCCACCTGATATTATTTTAACCTAGAGTCTCTAATTTTTTCTCTTCTCTATCATTTATTCAGGCTCTCCACTTGTCTTTTTTTGATTTTTTTTTTCTTTTCACCAGTACCCTCTATATATTTTTACAATGTTCTGGGTGGTAAATCAATATAAGTATGACTTTTGATTTGATATTTTTTTGCTGAAGGAAAATTATTTATTTTTCAATGACATCTGGAAAAAGTTATTTCCAGTAGAAGAGTGTTATCAAACAAATTAAGCTGGGGATTCCGGGCTCAAAATGGCTGGGGATGTGTCAGAGTCAAGACCAACCCTTCAGAAACTTAGTCAAAAATTTGATTATAATTCTCAATCTGTTTAAACAATCATTCAAAATTCACGTAAAATTGGCAAAAAATGTAAAAAAATATTTTTAAAGTAAAAAAAAAAATTCCCTAGCCCTACTGATCAAGCTTCTCGGAAAACATATCCTCCGTCATTCCCATTTTTTTCCCAGACCACTTCACAACTTTTCTCCTCTATCTCCAGGGTGGGTACCACACATCAACTATTACTTCCTTATGCATATGAAAATAATAATGAAAATAAATTACCTAAATGAAATACTCACTTTTATGAATGGATAAGCAAATTTGGACAATTTTAGCTGGAGATTTGCGTCCAAACTGGCTAAGAATGGATCAGAACACGGCTTGGGTGTTTTGTAGAACATAATAACGAGCAAAACTCAAACATAGTATTGGCTGATCAAGTTTCTCGGTTAATAGGGAGTATATTCGATTTTTGTTTCCATGCATTAGAAATCAAGAAAAATACATGATATGATTTTTCAAAAATTTGATCTCCCATAAAAAACTCCCTATTACCCGTAGAAGCTTGATCAATCAAGACTATATTTGAGTTTTGCTCGTTATTTTGCCTATCTTTTCAGTTCCTAGGTCCTATTTCAATTTTTGAACCAGAAATTCAATGTCTGTTCATCGTTTGAGAGTGTTTCCATGCATTAGAAATCAAGAAAAATATATGATATGATTTTTCAAAAATTCGATCTCTCATAATAAACTACCTATTAACAGAGAAACTTAATCAGCCAATAAATACTATGATTGAGTTTTGCTCGTTATTATGCCTATCTTTTTAATTCCTAAGTCCCATTTCAATTTTTGACCAGAAATTCAATGTCTGTTCATCGTTTGAGAGTGTTTCCATGCATTAGAAATCAAGAAAAATACATGATATGATTTTTCAAAAATTTGATCTCCCATAATTAACGCCCTATTACCCGAGAAATTTAATCAGCCAATACTATGTTTGAGTTTTGCTCGTTATTATGCCTATCTTTTAAGTTCCTAAGTCCCATTTCAATTTTTGGACCAGAGATTTAATGTCTGTTCATCGTTTGAGAGTTTTTCCATGCATTAAAAATCAAGAAAAATAGATGTTATGATTTTTCAAAAATTCGATCTCCCATAATAAACGCCCTATTACCCGAGAAATTTAATCAGCCAATACTATGTTTGAGTTTTGCTCGTTATTATGCCTATCATTTCAGTTCCTAATTCAAAGTTCAATTTTTGACCACAAATTAAATGTCTGTTCATCGTTTGAGAGTGTCTCCATGCATTAGAAATCAAGAAAAATACATGATATGATTTTTCAAAAATTTGATTTCCCATAATAAACGCCCTATTACCCGAGAAATTTAATCAGCCAATACTATGTTTGAGTTTTGCTCGTTATTATGCCAATCTTTTAAGTTCCTAAGTCCCATTTTAATTTTTGGACCAGAGATTTAATGTCTGTTCATCGTTTGAGAGTGTTTCCATGCATTAGAAATAATAAAAAAAATGATTTTTCAAAAATTTGATCTCCCATAATTAACGCCCTATTACCCGTAGAAGCTTGATCATCCAAGACTATATTTGAGTTTTGCTCGTTATTAGGCCTATCTTTTCAATTCCTAAGTCCCATTTCAATTTTTGGGCCAGAGATTTAATGTCTGTTTATCGTTTGAGAGTGTTTCCATGCATTAGAAATCAAGAAAAATACATGATATGATTTTTCAAAAATTTGATCTCCCATAATAAACTCCCTAATACCCGAGATATTTAATCAGCCAAGACTATGTTTGAGTTTTCCTCGATATTTTGCCTATCTTTTCAGTTCCTAAGTCCCATTTTAATTTTTGGACCAGAGATTTAATGTCTGTTCATCGTTTGAGAGTGTTTCCATGCATTAGAAATAATAAAAAAAATGATTTTTCAAAAATTTGATCTCCCATAATTAACGCCCTATTATCCGTAGAAGCTTGATCAGCCAATACTATGTTTGAGTTTTGCTCGTTATTATGCCTATCTTTTCTGTTCCTAATTCAAAGTTCAATTTTTGACCACAATTTAATGTCTGTTCATCGTTTGAGAGTGTTTCCATGCATTAGAAATCAAGAAAAATACATATGATTTTTCAAAAATTTGATCTCCCATAATACACGCCCTATTACCCGAGAAATTTAATCAGCAAATACTATGTTTGAGTTTTGCTCGTTATTATGCCTACCTTTTCAGTTCCTAAGTCCCATTTCAATTTTTGGACCAGAGATTTAATGCCTGTTCATCGTTTGAGAGTGTTTCCATGCATTAGAAATCAAGAAAAATACATGATATGATTTTTCAAAAATTCGATCTCCCATAA
>CM021315.1:38256-50127 GCA_010645155.1 Tigriopus japonicus
TGTGTTTTTCGGGCCGAGTCATTGTAAGACAATGCAGTTTGGATGTAACTTTGGTAGGGAGACAGAGCGGATGACAAGTCCGTAATTAGGGTGTCGTTGATATACACTTCAATGGCTTTAAAGAGACTTGCGGGAAATAAGTTCACGCCTGATATATTTACACTGGAGGGCACAGGTAGACCATCAATCGTTTTAATTTCCGCCAAGCCAGTCAGACGAATGGATTTTAATTGCAAGTATTGATCAGAGCCCTGAGGTTCAAGGTGAAATTGAAAGGGACCATTCACATTCTCGGAAAGCGGACGTAATGTCACCGTTCTTCCACTTTTTATCACAGGATCGGGACCAATATTAGAGAACAAATCAACATCCTCAGAACCCATTGAAGCCACGGTCACTTTTGAACTTCCATAGCCTTTGCTTTGCTCCATGGTGAAAGAGATGGAGAATCTTTTTTCATCTAAAAAGCATGAGATTGAGGTTCTTATATAGTTCAACAGCCAGGGTAATCCATCTCATATGTAAGAAAGACATTAGCAAAAGTTATGATGAGATAATCTCTGCCTGGCAACATGCTCATCCATAGGAAACGAAACGTTCAACAGGGGCGAGGTGTGGGGTCGATTCTTTCCACTATTTTTAGGAAAATCGCTCCTTACGCTAAAACATTGCTAAACACGGGTCAGCGAATCCTAGCAACAAAGCCGGCACAACGTGTCTTGGAGACGGGCAAACAATCATTAGCCAAGGCCGGTGTTCAAGTCGTTGACGATATTTTTCAGGGTAAAAACGCAAAACAGAGTGTGAGAGAACATCTTTCCTCCGCTCTTGATACGGTCAAGGAGTCGGCCCTTCAAGAGGCCAAGGCGCAAGTAGCTCAAATGTCCAAAGACAATAAAAAAGAAGTAAAACCTAATACGAAGAAGAAGAAAAGCGAGCCCAGTGGTCGATTCAAACGAACGAGAAAGAAGTATACATCACCCGGATCTAAGAAACCACGATTGGACACGTTCAAGCGCGTTCAAGCAAAGCGAGGCACATCTAAGGCTGACATATTCAACGCCAGTTAATTCCAAAAACAATGGAAGCCCTCCGTCAAAATTATAAACAAATTAAGCGACCGGCTTCCTTCGGAGGCATCAATAAATTTTCAAGGCATAACCAAATCAAGAATGTAGGGCTCAGGAAAATGAGACGGCTAATGGGTGGTATCAATTCCTATACCATACATCGAGAAGTCAAGAGACCGAAAGTAAGAAATCCGTATTACATTTACCACAAGCGGCAGCAGATTCAGGCCGATCTGGTAGACATGACAAAATATGCCAGGAGCAACGGTGGTATGAAATACTTGTTTACCTCCATTGACCTATTCTCTAAATACGCATTCTGTCATCCACTGAAGAAAAAAACGGGTGAAGAGACTCGGAAGGCATTGGAAGAAATGTTGGCTTTTTATAAAACACCACCTCAGGAATTGTTCACCGACCGTGGACTGGAGTTTACCAATCAAAAAGTGCAGTCATTTTTACGTCAAAAGGAGATTAAGCATAGACTACCTCATTCAGACCTTAAATGTGCAGCGGTCGAAAGATTCAACAAAACCATTCAGAACAAGATTTCACGTTTTTTAACGGAAAACAACACGCATCGCTACATTCACGTTTTAAAAGATTTGGTCTCATCTTATAATGAAACAGAGCATAGAACCATCAAGATGTCACCGATGAATGCTGAAAAAGAAGCAAATCATCTTTGGGTGCTGGATCGGCTGATGGAGTTCTACGAACGAGGTACCAAGTCCCAAAAAGAACGCAAGTTCAAGGTGGGAGATGTAGTTCGCATAGCCAAAAAACGAGGTGTTTTTCACAGGTCCTATCAAACGCAGAGCAATCCCACCTTGTTCCAAATTGTCGGTATTCGAAATATGCCCATTCCAATGTACATCTTACACGCCTGGGACGAGGAGAACAATGTTGTCGAAGGGGGATTTTATGACGGTGAAATTACTATGGTAGATTTCGATGCCATGGAAATTGAAAGAACCATACGCCAAAAAAATGACCTGTTTCTAGTGAAATGGAAGGATTTACCTCACAGTCAAAATTCCTGGATACCTAAGAAAATCTATCAAGCCAAGATGGACAAAAGGGCCAATGCATCTTAAAAAATACATCAGATTTTCCATTGAGGAGGAAAGAGCCAACAACCGGTTAAGCCTTCCTCATCAGTGGCACGCTCAACCCGAAGACTCATGGATCATCTCAGTCGTTCATGGAGTCATTTATCCATATGAAAGCATTCCATCTGGCATTGTGGTTGTCGAGCTGGATGAACTGAGCGGTCTTGATCAATACTCAGAGTCTAGGAAAACCCTAGCCATTATTCATTCTAATCAACAGGAAAAAATTGTCATCGATCCTAAACATATCTTGACCCATCAACTTAATGAAACAACGTTAAATGATCTGAATATTCGATTTATGACCGAAAACGGTCTGCCAATCACCCCTAAGAAGACCAGCTTCATCACATTGTGCTTAGAAAACATGTCACCTGAAGCGCACGAAAGAAGTCTCTTCTTCTCCATGCCAGCCCCTGAGGATGGAAATGAGATTATTTGCCAACTACCTCATTCAGTTCATTTAGAACAGCGAGGAGCCTGGCAGATATGCCTCCATTCAATTGTCATGCCCAATATGCGAATCCAGTTCGATGAGGAAAGGGAATATCAAATAGATGTGATGTTAGGCGATAATAAGGAGAGTGTCACCGTTTTTTATACACTACCATCGAATTGTAAGGAGAAACATATCGATCACTTTTTAAGTGATATGCGGTTTGTGGTGTCTACATATCTTCGAGACAAGGACTTTAGCAATCCCACCCTCGCATTTTCTATGGACAGTGACCAAAGACTGAGGATTGTGACTCGGGAAAAGGCTACAATTTCATTTACCAGGAATCTAGCTTTTGTCCTGGGCTTGCTAAAGACCGGAGATGATAGCGAGATCATCAACATTGAGATTGAAGCATATACCATGTTTCAATGCTCCAGACGAATTAATCTCAAGCGAACCCCTCCCCATAGAGCCTATTTAGAATGCGACATCATTGAGCCCAGTATTCATAATAATCGATTTCAACCCATCCTTAAAGTCTTACCCATAGACTTTAGCCATGAAGGCAAACGAGTCCAATACGATTTTCAGCATATGGAGTATCATGATGTGACGACCTCCACTCTACAAAATCTCAAGTTTAGGATAATCAATGAGAAGAATAATCCTATTGAGTTTACTCCCAAGAATAATGATGTAAAAATGACATTGCTTTTGAGACAAATAAAGTGATTTATTGATCGTCGTTGTACAAAACATACTTGGCAGGTGGTTCTATTTTGGGATTCAGTTTGATTCTGTCCGACTTGCGCTTGCCGAGCGTGATCCATTGATCAGGATCTCCTTCTTTTGTGACAATGCCTGGGTTCGCTCTAATTCCCTTCTTTCTTCTTCTTGTTTGAATCAGGGATGATCGCGGTGAGGGTAGAGGTAGTTTTGTTCCCTTTCGAGCAATTAAGTCAATCATCTCTTTTACAGTGTCAGGCACTGTCACACGAGTGGCCTGCGATGTTGGTTGAAAGTCTAACGCCAGAGGCCTCGTGCCTGATTGTAATCGCCGGGTATGTCGTCGTTGATCGATAGGCATCAGCTTCCGTTCTCGAGGAAGTCTGACGCTCGGATTAGAAAAAAGATCGTCTCTACCGTTGCTTTGATGCCCATCCAACCATTGGACCGGTGAACTCGATAAATCATCCTCGCTCACCTCACTTATCCTCTCTCCAGCCATGATTGTGTCACCATCATTATCTATTTGATCCAATTTACGACGCTGCATCATATTTCTCGCTCTATTGTCCCGAAACGCTCGGTTATTTTTATTTATGCGGATGTGCGTTTCAGGGCTCATTCTTGTCTTTGTCAAGGGGGATATTGCTCCGAGCAAATTGGTATTGGAAATGGTGGAAGCAGGTGCTTCGGTTTGACTTGACTGATCATATTGCTGTGGTCTTGGGTTCAAGGTCTGACTTGATTTTGATTGCCTAGTGGGAATGGCTTGTACTCCAGTCTCTCGTACGAATGGAGTGACTTGTAATCCGGCTTCTCTTATTGCGGGTAGGGCTTGAACCCCTGTCTCTTGGACATCTGGAGTGGCTTGCACTCCGACCTCTTGTCCAAGGGGGTTGGCTTGTATGCCGGCATCCTCTACAGATGTAGAAAGGGGTGAAGAAGCCCGATCTAGGAAAGATGGATCTTGGAAAGATGAATCATTCGACGAATCTCTTTCATCTTCCCGGGGTGGGGAAAAATCCTTAGGCAATCCTGAGACCACTATCGGTGTTGTAGGATCAGAATCTCCCGGTGTGTTGTCGTTTTGTTTCAAGTTTGAAGGTGGTTGAGAGCCTTTTCGAAAGTTATCGTCATTTCTGATGGTTACTTTGCCACCTTCATTAACATTCAAGTTGTTTATTTGACGAACGTATCTCACATGGCCTTCACTGGCTTTAGACAAGAAGGCATCGTACATAGCTTTGGGAATCATGTACATAATTGCATATGAAGAAGGCATGATGATGATGATTGCGACTTTATTGTTGTTTGATCTTTTCTTAAATATATGTTAGTGACGTCCATTCAGCAAGTTCATTAAAATTGGCAGTACAGCTGAAATTATTAGTCCAAGGTTGCCGCCAAGCTGAGGGATCAGCTTCCTTTTGCGATCAATATTGTTGGAGCTCTTAGCAATGTAACGCAACATCTTTTTCTTCTCCCACAGAGCTTCTCTCAGTTTCTTTTGACTGGCAGATGGAATACAATTATTGCACAATGCATTATGGATACACTCGGACAGAAGGTTAAATGCTTCGTTGTTTAAATATGGTATAATAGTTTTAAAATCCTTTTCTTTGAGTCCCTTAATAGATGATAGAAAATCCACGTATTTCTCGACTTTTTGTCGAGTGATATTTGACTTGGTCTGTTTTTTGCCGGTCTTCTTCTTCTTCTTCACAGGATCCCCCCGTCGAGCAGAGGAACGAAGGGGTCTCGCTTTGACTGGAGATTCTTTAGGTGTAGCTTTCATTGTTCCGATTTCGTCTATTATCGAGACTGCTTTTCTTTCTTAAGTTTGCCATTGATCTTTAGACGTGATTTTTAGGGACCCAAATGGTCATTGGCGCTTCATGAGGCAAAATCCTGGAACGAATTCTGAGTTGGTCACACGTTTGCTGATGGTGGTCAAAGAACAGATAACTGTAAGGCTTTTTGGTGGCTGCATAGTAGCTTTCTACGATAAATTGAGAGTTTTTGGGATTGACTTGACGGGCAAACGAGGAAATTTGAAGAGCGTCACGAGGGTTCTTGAAGACGGATATGTACGTGCTATTGAGAGAAATCTGTCTAAAGATGGGATTCTTGTCAAAGAGATTTTGGGATAAGAGAACGACTGCACACTTGGCGTGATGGGATAACACCGTGAAGAGTTCTATGACGTCCGAAGATAATTTATGCGCAAAGTCATCGATGACTACGATGGAACCTCGATCAGTGTAGGGCGTTATTCTTTCAGTAACATCCGCCAGACTAGGCACACCCGACACCCAGGAGTCCACAATGCCTCGTTTTTCAAATTCAGTGAAAGCCGGTTGCCAATGATTATAGTAGTAAATAACCTTAGGATCTGAAGCGACGTTGATCAAGTCTCGCTTTTGCGTTAAAAAATTTAAAACGTGAGTGGTTTTGCCACTCCCACTACCCCCGCAAACTAGCCACGTAAAGGGAAACTTGAATCTCATGTCGTACATTTTGATTCACTTTTTTCCCTCCCTTAGCTATCGTAATATCTTAAATATTAAGAATTCATGCGATCCGACTATAATCATGCAAGTCAAAGCGTCGTCATACTCATTTTGAGATTATGTCTCGTGTTTAGTGAAAGTTGGATTGTCTAACCTATTGTCGATCTCAAAAAATGGCTATAGACTAACCAATATGGCAACGCTGGTCAATCAAAATAAACCCCCGAGTCGCGGTACTTGAGAAAGAAGTAGAGTGACTGCTGGGCATGGCAGGTTGACAGACAAAGTGTGCAATGCAAAATCAACTTTGAGGCAAATGATAATAAAATCAGGCGTGATACCGCTTGCTTCTTCCCATTTATTTACAACTTTTTACATTGGACACGATTCAAAAGAAAGTACAATCCATTATCCCCTGTTCTTCATTTGGCATTATTCAAGATTCTCTTCAAGGCCTGATACAGACGCCTCATGTCCATGGCCGACATGCTCAGGGTAAATTCCTTGGGCGGTTCCGATTCGCGTTGCCACGTTCGTACAATCGTTATACCGTCGTATTCATAGGCTTGTGGGACGCGAGCCGTGGCCTGAACCTTAATGGATCCGGATGTGACCCGAAATTGTTTGCCAAATCGAATATTCATTTGCGGCCATTGACCGGTTCTCTTCTTCCGATCACGACGATTCTCCACGTTGGCCGATGATGTTGATGGTATCGAGGTTGAACGAGTCATGTCTAACCTCGGTTGGGTCGGTGGATTGGGCTTTTTCACGAGGGCCTCACCGTCGTCCTGCGGCTTCTCCAGCGTCTTCTTGTCCGCTCCTTCCTTCTTCTCATCCTCCTCCTCCTCCGGCTTCTCCCCCCGTTGTCGACCGCTGTGGTTGAGGATAAAGTCGTAATATTCGGGGTAATCCCAAATGCGTTTTTGAGAATCGGGCCAAGACCTTATTTGATCCAGCAAAGCTCGTGGTGGTGGCACCGGTGGCATACCCTCCAAAGGAGACAAAGGCCGCAAAGATCCCGAGGCTCCCGTAGCGGCTCCCGAGGTTGGCAGCTCTGATGGAGTTGGCTTTTTCTTCTTGTTCTTATCGACTCGTTGACGAGGCTCGACTTCTTCTCCCAAAGGTTGTGGCCTGTCCTCGTCCAACAAAATGCTTTGAGACTCCATGGAAATCGTGGAAGAGACCGAGATCAAACTTTCGTTGTCAGACATGATGTTGAAATGAAGGCGAATGCAAGAGCGAATGAAGCTTGAACCTGTGGGATCGCTCTATTTATACTAGTCCCAGAGAAGATTAAGCGTGTTGGGACATGTTGGAGCGTGTCGAGTTCGAGATCATTCCGGAACGACCCGTTCTCGCTCGATCGTATAAGTATTGTACGCCTAATGATTAATCGACACAATACCATGAATAATCAAGCTCTCAACAGCTCCAGTCTCATCGATCCCGTTAATCACATCCGTTCCAACGCCTCATTGCCTCAGGTTCAAAATATCACCGCCGGATTCAGATATTCATGGACTAAGGAGGTGGCCAGTTCATGGACATTTCGGAAGAATGAGCTCATAAGAGACCGTGGTTTGAAGTGCTGTGGGAACCTGGGCATAATCAAAACACGATTTACATTCATTATCAGTTTGTCCTCGGGTTACGTTACGATCACGGGCCTTCGATTTTTGTCTCAAATTGACGAAGCGCGTGAAGAGATTCTCGAGATCCTCCAGTTGCCCGGCCAGCCCGCTTCACCCTGCACCGTCCACAACATATGCGCTAGCGGGAGGTTCAATGACCCCATCCCATTGAGCGGGCTACGTCCAGTCTTGAAGAAAGAAGATAATTGTCGTGTAATATCCAATCGGCAATATTTCCCGGGTCTTTTCGTTAAGGTGGCTCCATCCCTGGGTACAATCATCTTGTTTCAAAGCGGGAGTTATACCATCGTTGGAGCCAAGTGCCTAGAATCAATATGGCGTATTCACGACCTGATCTCTGCCATCATCCATCGCTTGTCCTGAGCTATCCGGAGCATGAATTAGTGTGTACTCACTGCGGGCTGGTCACGGAAAAAACGTATTTTGATCCAACGCGAGTGGTGGATGAGATGGTGGAAGGTGAAATTCGGATTTTTCTCAGTGATATCATGTGTAATCTCCATATTCCAATGGGAGTCATGGACTCGACTTTCTTCACCTACCAACGACTTCGCGGGGATGAGCGATTGTCCCGTATCAATAATAAAGTTGTAGCTACATTTGCTTTATTTGACACCCTAAACGAGCGAGGCATATTCAAATCCGAACACGAATTGTGTTACTCTGCGGGCATTGACCCTCACACGTTTTGGTGTGTCCAAAAGCAATTGAACTACGAACCACGGGTGGCATCAGCCACATTAGTTGAACAAATGGGTGGATCTCTTGATTTCCCGTTTTTTCTTAATACGGAAGTGGTGTGTCAGGTGGAAAGAATTAAAGAAAAAAGTTACTCCAAATTAGCCACAATTGTGGCCTGCGCTTTTTATAAGGTCGTTTTAGACAAGAGCTTGGATATTCCGCTCAACCGCATCGCTCGAGCCGCCAATGTATCCAAACCAACCATCCTAGCTCTGTACAAGAAAATTCAAAATAATCCATGAACCGTGTCTATTTCCCAACTAAATTTGAAATAAATGACTCATGCAATTTCCGACAGGTGTCTTATTCTCAATGTTATCATGGTACACACGAGCTGTAAATTAACTCTCCATCTTTTTGTTCGTTTCACATCTGCCCGTGTTCATCCATCATCCGACCGACTGAATTTTCAAGGTTGTTGGACACCCTGTCCTACTTTGATCTAAACATTCGTGATTAGGGGTAAGACGATTATTTTGTGCCGTCTCGATCTCGTGCACGTTTGAAGTCTGATAACGACAAAAATCATACAGTTTTGATTGTTCCTCTAAATGCTTGGAGACACGCAGAGTTGATATGTTTTTAAGTCTATCTCTCGTCCCGAGACCATCACTATTTTGTCCAAAAAGTTTGGGCGGGAAACTGCGTTGTCGCTCTCTATTCCCGCCCCATCAGCCTGCCATGTAGACGACGCCAGCCAGCACTGTCGAAAGACAATTGCCACACTCGCAGGTGCGCTCAGTCGTGAACCTGGGAAGATAGGGTCATTGCCATTAGACTATTTAAAGACAAGCTTCAGAATGCGGCTCATCAGTCTGACTTACATCTTGCCCGGTAAACCACCTACTCCTCTACTTTGGCCAATCTACTCTGGTAAAGTAAACTCGGTTTCATATCATACGTTTCATATTTCTAATGTTATTTTTCGACTTACAGACAAAATATGTCGACGAATTTCGCCCGCAAGCCCTATCAATGCGTGACTTGTCAGGTTGGCTTCAGTTACAAGAAGGGTTGGATAGCGCATAATAGACGGTATCACGCCTACCAGCCGATTGTCTATGAATGCTGGATTTGCGGCATTACGTTTGAAAATTGGATTGATTTGAGCCAACATCGACGAACCCACACGCCATCGGGCGCCTTCGTTGAAAGGCAACGAGCTCTCCACGGTGCGGCTCGTTCTTTTGAATACGACTTCAGTGAAGATAGTGCGGAAAACGATATCTACAAGGTGGCTAGTGACCTTCGTTCACAGCTCAAGCAATTGCTTCGCGTTCTCCTTTCGGAGGGTCCTCACAAAATTTCCATCGTGGTCATCACTGAATGCGTTAAAGCTAACGAGGATGGAGAGATCGAGGACAAACTTGAAGTGCCTTTTCGCGCCCCATCCTTTATGGGACGCATTGAGGATGACTTGGACCGTGATTTGGCATCGAGCTTTGATATTACGGCTGCCAAAATGGACAATTTTCATGAAGATGGATCTTGTTGGAAAGTGGAGCGCGTCCTTTCCGTTCGAGTGGAGGTATCATTGTGTCGTCCCTTGTCCGGATCTTGTCATCTTGATGTTGTGTCCTCGCCTAATGACTTGAAGAAAACGAGCCGCATTCCTTTAAATTCTAGTCCAAAAGCGGATTGCTTCTATCGAGCGGTTGCGGCCTATTTTATCCATGGACAAAAGATGGAGCCTAGTGATATCCAACGCTTCATCGAAAAACACATAAAAAAGCTCCACGCCAAGGATGTTCCAGTCGAAGTTAGGGACATAAACAGGTTTGAGCGGACCAATCCGAAGCTCTCCCTTCCGATCAACGTGTTATACCAAGACGGAGACAATATCTTTCCCATTCGTGCCTCACGGAACTTAACGGGTAATCATTCAATCAATCTACTTTTGTACAAATGTGTGTTTCAAGGTAAAGCCGTCAACCATTTTGCTTTGATTGACCCTTTGCACAAATTTCTTAGAAAAACATATCGTACTTCTCAAGGTAAATTAGAGTATGAAAACTGTCATCCATGTCCCAATTGCCTGCAAAAGTTTTCATTGGCTAGCGCGCTCGAAAACCACTTACCAGAGTGTTTACAACATGAGCCGAAAAAGCTCGACTTTCCCCCTGAAGGCGAACGACTTCAATTTAGCAACTTTGTTAGAAAATTCAAGGCCCCCTTTATCGGTTTTTTTGATATGGAAAGTTGTGCCACACCACCCGCCAAGTCTTGCTCGATAACGTTATGCAATCTGACTGCATGCTCGCACAAAAGTCAATTGGTGTATGAGCAGAAAGCCGTGTCCTATTCTTTACTTATTTTGGATTATAAATACGACGTTGTAGTTCAAAGGCATTTTTGCGGTTACGATTGCATTGAAGACTTGCAAGAGACCTTACTTTTGGCTCGGCAGAAAGTAAATAGCCTTATCGCCGACATTGTTCCCATGAGTTTAAGCCGGGAGGACTGTCTTCAGTTTGAACGTGCCACGAGTTGTCATATTTGTGAACGAGATTTCCAGGATCGAGAAGTAGAAATTGTAGTTCGAGATCACTGCCATCTGACGGGCAAATTTTTGGGGGCGGCTCACAATGTCTGTAACTTAAAACGCCCTGAACAAAAACTAGTTCATATCTATTGTCATAATTTCAGTGGTTACGATTCTCACTTAATATTAAAGCAATTAAAATTTAATCAAGAATTAACAACTATTCAGGGAATGGCTCACAATACTGAGAAAATAAGAACGCTGAAAATTCACGACTTTGTGTTTTTGGACTCTTTGTCCTTTTTGCAAGGATCACTAGCTGAACTAGTCACGGACTTGGCGAAATCTAAGGCCTCATTCAAAGTTCTCGATCAAATGAGTTTTGCTCAGGATGAAAGTAAAAGAGCGCTTTTATTGCGCAAGGGGGTCTTTCCTTATGAGTTTGCTACGAGTATTGAAGTCCTTTGTAATACCAAGGAAATTCCTAGTCGCGAACATTTTTTTAATCATCTAACTGATTCAGGCGTAGGTGATTCAGACTATGAACACGCCCAACGGGTGTTTCGTGAGTTTTCTTGCTCAAACATGCTTGACTACACAATGCTTTACATGCAACTTGATACAGCGCTTTTGGCTGATGTCTTTATTCAATTTCGGGAAACGATGTATGACAAGTTTCACCTTGATCCGTGTCAATACATATCTTTGCCAGGCTTTGGCTATGATTGCATGCTCAAGCTTACCAAGATTAAAATTGATTTCATTCGAGATCCTGATTTGTTTTTAATGCTGGCTAATAATATTCGAGGGGGCTTTTCTTTTGTCAGTAAGCGCATGGAGAGCAACTTTGTGGCAGCCAAAAAAACATTGGCTTCGGATGGTCGATTGATCATGACTCCGGCTCGTCGAAAAGCCTTGTTGTACATTGATGCTAACAATCTGTATGGGTGGGCTCAGTGTCAGCCTTTGCCCATTGGCGAGTATTCATTCTTGAGCGAAAGTGAAATAAAGGATCTGGACATTAATCAACTTAGTCGTGAGGATGAATATGGCTATATTTTTGAAGTAGACTTGAAGTATCCTTCCAGCTTACATGCAGTGCACCGTAGTTTCCCTCTGGCTCCGGAAAAAGTAAC
>CM021315.1:52426-106463 GCA_010645155.1 Tigriopus japonicus
CCTTTTGATTTCTTTTTATGTTTACATTGAGCCTTGCACCCCAATTGCTGAACTAGAACCATTTTAAGTGTAAGTCATGGCATTGAATTCCAAAGAATGTCCTACTTTTTTACAGCAAGGTGACCTGAGAAAACGTTGATTCAAGGAGCTGGATTTTTTGGATTAGGGTTGGGTTTTTGCAATCTTTTGGATGTGGAAATTATTCTAGGCTTGTCTGTAAGATTCTCACAGCAAATAAAGTTATTTTTTTTGCAAAATATCCGTTTTTACACACTAAGCTGTTACACTTGGGGGCGGAAATTGGTCACCCTCTGAGCTTACTTTAGTAAAGAATTTCAAAACAAAAGAAGGCCGAGAACCTATTGACATTGATTGAACATTTGAACGCGTTTCAAGCATCCAGTCGAAATCATTTTATGTAAGATAGAGAACTTGAACCCAACATTGTAAAAAAATACGAAGTGCTTGAACCTTTAACAATTGCCTTGGTTATTTCGTGGTGACAAACTATAGCCTCATTGGACTTCAGTTATTGGCATCTACACAAATATTTCTTTCATCTCCTCGGCCCAATTGCATATGTAGTGTGTGCTAAAAAACCTTTTCATTTCTTACATACGTTTGTGCACAGAAGTCGAGCTGTAGAACCAACCAACCCGTGTCTTGGTCATTGATCACTGACTGCTCATCTACGATATCACTATTTCATTCAACTACAATTCCCTGCTTTTTTTTATGCTTCAATCGTCCATTTCTCGTTTGTCACTTATGTCTGGCCGTGAATTTTTGTTTTTATTAAACTTACGGCTTAACATACCCATGGACTGCATTCTGTGATCTAGCTAATGAAAACGCTAGAAACATCGAGTTTCTAGCGTTTTCTTGAGAGAAAACGAGTGAAAAATGTTTATAAAAACCTTTAAATTTTTTATTGAGCTCCAGATCACATATCAAATAATGACATTGTTCAAAACCTAACTAACCACCGTGCTCGGGCACCTTCCACTGCCAAAGCTTGGGGTCCTCATACAGTTGTTGAATGACATCGGGGACAGCATTCATGGCCTCAAACTCGCGGTATTTCCCGTAGAGCTCCAAGGCGCTCACGGCGTCTTCTGTGGAATCGTGATTCCCACCTTGGATGACTTAGCCCAGGAAATACCAGGCCAAGAATTGCAAGGACAGCATCCTCCGCTTGGGCAGGTGGAACAAATGGACTGTATCCACCACTTGATCCATGGGCACGACAATGTTGAGGGCCTCAAAGTCGTTCTTGAGCCCATGTCCCACGAAGATGCATCCTGCGTCCACCAAATACCGAATCTTCTTGTAGGTGGTCTTTAGCGTTGTCAGATATTTGGAGCTCGTCCATGGATCCAGGTCACCAGGGTAAATTCCAGACTACCGAGTGACATAGTCGAAGAGCTCTTCTTCGCAAGAGATGTAATCGTTCACAAACGGTACTACAAAATTGAACAGGAAGATATTAGAAATTCGTCAAGATGATGATAACAACAACTATGCAACAATTCAATGTTTACCTCCGATCATTTTTCCCGAGCCTCGAATGCAGGTGACACGTGCCACGGCCCTTTGGGCAGCTTTGACAATCTGTTCCCGGCCAGATTCGTCCATGACCAAAACTTCCGGTTTCAATGTGACCATTTCGGCATCAAGTCCCACCAGATCACCACGTTGAGGAACTTGATCAGCCTCCAATGGCCAAAAAGTCTCGGGAATGCCTTGGCCACGACTGGGATTAAAAACGTCGAAGTCCAAAACGGGTTTTCTTGGAGCTTCGGTGATTTTGGCACCCACTCGCCGATAAACCATGGAAGTTGGCACTCGCCAATCCAGATTGTCCCCTGTAGCCTCGGAGATGCTGATGGGATCAATGCTTAAGTCATTGAACAAGCAAGTACCTTTAACTGACCTGTAGATAAGAGGAGAATACATTTAAGGAAATGAAATAATATCAAACCTAAAACTCAAGAATGTTTAACGGTGAACCAAGCCAGGCGTGAAAAAAAGCTCCCCACATTGACCACGACCACCACATTCAAAGGCAGCCCGGTTCCTGGATCCGTTAAATTGTAACATACTGAATGCATGAAACAAATTATTTGTATACTTTTTTTTTAGGTTTGCAAGCTAAATAAATACGTTGTAACTCGATTTCTTTAATTTGATATCGCAATTATTGCACCTGGCGATGAAATAATTGGAAAAAATACATATGCAACAATGTCAAACAATATACTTGCAGTTCATATTGAGCCATCTCGAGCAAGCTGCCTCTCTTCAGAAGACAACTCGAGCGGTGGCTCCTCCCTTTAGCTTGCCGTTGGCCAATCGCTGAAGCGTGATTTGCTCGGGGATTTATGATTGGCCGTTCGACGCTCCCTCTTCGCATTCAGTGGCCTATTGCACACTCTGCTCACGCCAAAAGTCGAGGCCGCCGTCGTCGTCTTGATCCAATCCAGTATTTACCGTGAGCGAGGAGGGCAAAAACTGGATCTGTCGCTTCTGATTGGCCATTTGAAAACGCCGACCTCGGCCACACTATAGGCCATACCAAGAAGGCTTTGTGCAGGATTGATAGAGGTGCACAAAATATCCTAAAAGCTTACTTGGCCTTTAGTTTGGGTTCACCAATCCCAGAGCAATGGCCTCTGAATTCATTCGCAGAGCGCGCAAAAAGTTGGCAGATTGGCAAGGCGAACCTGTGCTCTGATCCATCATGTGGAACAAGAAGGACATTTCACTCATCAAACACTTGTCTACATTACACGAATGGCAAAGCACGCACTGACGAATGTCCTCATGAAAGTACAAAAGTACATCTTGCTGGATCATGGCACTGCAATACACGTTTGGCAGGCTGGCCTGTAAGCCACAAAACCCAATACGGTTGAACTGATGGTAGACCGTGACGTCCATTCCTCATTTGCCAATCGTAATGGACAATTTTCTTTAGATGGCAGGAATTTGGTCCATCTGGCACTCTTTACGCCATTTTGGGACATTTTCAGTGTGGAGGCTAAAAGTCGAACTAAGATATTTTATTTTGATGAAAACAAAAATTTCGGTAAAGTCACAAACCTGATGTCGTCTTCCGCATACCCTTCAGAATTAGGGTGCTTTTGGTAGTCAGTCCTAGAGACTAGTCAGTCCATTTTTTATTCCAGAGAAACAGGATCGTAGAAATGATTGGACATGTGTTTTTATGGACTTAATCCATATCATGTGGACTTAACTAGGGAATCTGGGAATGAAAATTGAATGCGTTTCTTGCCTACCAAATCGTTATGTTTGGGGGCAAACTTGCTGAGACATTCAAAAAGCAAATAATTTACCGTTGGAGCTTTGGCTTTCGGGGTCGACTAGAATGACAGACAAGTAAAAGAAAAACTGGCCATTTTGAAATGGAGCACTTCTCTTTTAATACAGAAAAAGATTGTATCATCAGCTAAGTATACACGTGCTCTCTCCATCAAACTTTGCTCATGAATAATTGGTCTTTCCAAGAATGGACACAAACTTTGTCCCACAGTTTCAAAATCATGGTTTGTTTACCGACGAACTCAAGACGTTTCACACACTAAATAACCACAACCTTGCAACCTCATTGTGTTTACGTAGTATGAATTTTGTTGTCATCCTTTTGAAGGCGAACATGAATATCTCGATGCCCTTACTCTGAAAGTCTTTGAACGTATGATGTCTCTCACTGCAAAAAAGCATGCACCTTTGAATTTCTGTACTCGCAAAAAAACGAGTAAAGAACATAACCTTTGTAATCCTTATATACCAGAGAGTAAAAATGACGTACTTGTGGATTTAACAGTCCTTAAAGTGACTAAAAATCAAACCATTGCCAACAAGAAAAAAAGTATCAACAAAGTTCAACCCATGGAGATCTATTAAATACTACAGGGACTTTAATCGTAAAAATGTGTCGCCCTTGGCCAACAACTTAAAGGATTTAACAGTCCTAAAGTGTCTAAAAATCCAATCAGTGCCAACAAGAAAAAAATGATCAGCATGTCGACCGCATGGAAGTTTCCTTTCAGAAATGGATATTTCTAATGCTACTCGTAAACATAAACACTCTGAAGTGGTTATCAATGAAAAAACATTTGAGGGGAAAAAGTTACCTTTTATTTGTGTGAAATATTTTTGGTTTTGATGATGTAAGTGTGGCTCAAGCTCCACATGATTCTTGGTTAGACAAAACATAAATTTACTACCTTGAAGCAATGAAAAAGCAAAGCTCGACATTAAAACATCAACAAAGCTTAACCCATTGAGATCTATTAAATACTAGAGGGACTTTAATCGTAAAAATGTGTCGCCCTTGGCCAACTGTTGAGCTAACTCGATCGACGCATTCCACTCCCTTTGCCAAACCAGCCCGACTAAAGCTTGCACGCCATCTAAGCATTAATAAACCATCTATGGCTTAACCCCAGAGTCAGCTGTTGTGAGTCAACAAAAGTGTTGTCAAAACATCCAACACAAAGAAGCCATGGTATGACGGATATTTTATAGGCAAAAAGATCTAAAATGTTTCAAGACCCAAAAAGAGGTAAATTCTTCTTTAATAAGAGGCATATTATCAAAAAAACCTGCATACACCCTTGGATGAAACAAATATGTCAAAAATAAATTTTGTAAAAAAACAAAAATAAATAAACAAAATATTTTTTATACATGACAAAAATTATATTTTTTTTTCCCCCATCCATTACCTTTTTTGAGCACTTATCAAATGTTCATGGCATTTAGAAAATGCTTGGAAAAGGCAATTATTACCCCAAGATCCTGAACTCTACCAAAGTCTCAAACGTCTGCGCCTGATTCCCGACGAGGCCGAATTCTGGATTCACTATTTCAAATTAAGACATGACTAGGTATTCATAAAAACATAGTGCTCTGTAAAGGAACCATATTATTCCTTCACATTTGGAAAAGTATATACCCAATTAATCCTTAAACAAATTATTTTTTAAAAAAACCTCTTCAATCGAGAATTGTGAAATTTTATCCATTAATTTATCTATTTGAAAGTGAGAAAACTATTGCAAGGCAAGTACAACTATGTTCTGAATGGCAGAATGTGACGTCCATCTTAGGCAAGTATGAGCAATTTTCGACTCTTGTATAATAATCTTTCGATTATTAAAATAAGGAATAGTTTGAAAGCCACACTTTGCCCCACAAATTGTTTCTTTGAACCACTTTCGAACTCTGAAAAGGTAACTTTTTTCAAATAATTCCAGAATACCAAAAGATACTACCTGTACTAAAGTAAGGATATGTCATCGAATGATGGCTATGTGTACCTTTTTAAGGATTATGATGCACTTATGGCTTATATTGTTTTTGTTAGTTTTTTCGTTAGCATCGCTAAATTTATATAAGCACAATATACACACTTGAACATTGAATAAACGTAAGAACATATACAAAATACATGGACATAATTGTACGTTATGCAAATATTCGGGGTCTAAATGTACTAGGATATACATTGAAGAATGTAAGAAAATGGTCATGGGTGCATGCAAAATATGTGTACGTTTACATAATTTGAAATACGTCATGGTTAAAAAAAAAAAAGTAAAACTAGTACTAGACAAATCAAACTTTAAATCTGAATTCTGGAGAATATCAAAACGATTCTATATGAAAAATACATGTTTAACAATTGTAGGGTAGGATACCATAATCCTATTTGCTTTGTATTTTTCCTCAATTTTCTGCTTCATCAATGTTCAGGTACCTCTCTCCACATGAATTTGTCAAGATGACTAGCTAGTGTTGATGCTTGAACAACTTGCATTGCCTTGAACTTTGGTTTCACGTTCTTCCAATAAAGTTCCACAGAGTACAGGAACCAGTGAAGGGATCAACAAAACTCTGGCCGTGGTTAAAAGTCAGGTGATGTAAAAATAACAAAAAATCAGAAATTTTGAATGGTTTCAGTTACTTTTTTTACTGCATACTCACTTCAAAACGTAGTTTGTTCTAACTAATGATCTCCCTAATTCTATTATACGCAGACTAACAATTGCTGTGAATATTTGAGCCAAGAGCTACGTATCACGACTGAATCTCAACCCGATTTCTTTACTGTTAGTTGCGCCCTCAACCTCAAATGTAGCTAGTGTTTCGTGAGTGACAGTTCATTGTGATTGTTTTACATTCCCTTCATCACGTTATGCAATCAAACTCAAAAATGGTTGTTGAAGGGGGTGCAGGGAAAGAGGAGAATAGGAACCAGAGAGAAGAAAGTAAGGCTGACAAAAAACAATGCATATAGCCATGTCAGTCTACCACTGTTTGTTATGATATGTGGCAAAACAATTCAAGACAAATTCCTTATGCCACAGCCTATTGGTACATCCCACGCCAATCCCTAACGGTCTTGTGTGTTCTAGTCAAAAATGCTATAAATACCTGTGATAATGAACAAGTCAAATAAATGTGCCAGGGTGTTTCACAACTTCAATCTTTTTGATCATTTCTGCGAGCGTTCACAATGTTTCACCCGAATTCTCAATTTGTACTTAGAACTCAAGTTACTTTTCTTTATACTTGAAAGGTAAATAAAAGAAAAACTTCAAGCACCAAGTACAAAAAAGAAGAAATAGGAAAAGGGTATATTTCATCGCTTGTCTTTTTATCTGATTGATCAATCACTCATTTCACGAAAAAAGTCTCATCAAGGTTGCATGGTCCCCAAAAGATGGATTTGTTGGGTCTACTGCCCCACAACTGGAGAGGGATTCCTAGAACTTGTGCTAAATCGTGCGGCAGCCACCTTCCTTCCCATTATCCTAATCAATATACGTAGCTTAACGACTGAATCTCAAAGAAATCATTCCAACTAGAAAACCATCAACCAAACTTCGAGAAAGAGCCTATTTATTCCTGTAAACTGCAGATTGGATATAACAAATCAGTAAATGATCGACTCAGTTTTATCCGTTTGGCGGCACTATTATCTGACGTGGACATTCTTCGCTTCTTGGCCTCAGCTCTGGCCAGTCGATATTCCAACATCTTTGGCGTGAGGAAGGGATCTGTTCCATTCAGAATGGCCATGGTCTCCGAATTGAGGGTCTTGAAGACCTCTGGAGGAATGTCCTCGCCAATGTGCGTAGCCACATGAGCCCTCCAGTTCGATCTAAACACAAACAAACGTTAATTAGTCAATCTAAAGTACCATCTAAGTTACCAATAAGTACGTGAAAGGAAAACATGCACTTACTTTTGGAATTGATCATTTTTGAGGCAAACAGAGCACTGAAACTTTTTCGTGTTGGGATCGTGCGTCTTGAGATGCCGCCTTTGTGAAGATCGATCTGCATACCCTTTACCGCAATAAGGGCAAAAATACCGCTTCTTTCCAGGTCGCTCTCCAGGATTCTGAACCTGGTTCTCCCCTACAACCTTGATGGGATGACCCATGACTTCGGGGCCTCCCTTGTCCTTGACCGAGGAGGATGGCATGGCCCTCGAACGCCACTGAAATTTCTTGTGTTGATCTATAAAACAAAACATAGGCATGAAATAATAGTAGTAAAACTTTCCACTGACTGTGAACAAACTTACACGAAATGTAATCCTCGATAGTGGGAATTGACTTGGTTTCCACCATTGTGGAGTCAACCATAATGTTTTCCTTCATGGCAGACATGATGCAACTAATGTTGTGGTTAAGACAGATGATGAGGTAATGAGGGTTTAAACCCTCAAGATCGACATTTTATAGTAGGCGTCGATGTTCTTAAAGTTGATTGGTTGAATTAAGCTAGCCGCTTGACCGACGCAACTAGAGCAGAGCGTGCTTCCTCGAAGACGCCGGTCAGAGCGTGAATTCGGATCCTCCCTCTTGTTCGCCATCGTGATTGCTCCATTGAGATTTTGGCGCGCATTTTCATCTACGGAATTTGAACAACATTGAATTTGTTGTTTGTTGTTCCAATAGAGGTTGTGAAGAATTGATTGTTGTCTTTCGCTATGGACGCTGCCAAGACCTGCCGCGTAGACACGCTGTAGGCCTGCCAGCACTGTCCAGACACATAGGAAGAGACAAATTACCTAATATTTCAAGCAAATTTGCCAACAATGTCACCAACCAATGTCCTTTTTGATATCGGTAAACAATTATGATACTTATTTATCAGTACAATATCACACATATTGCGAAATAGTTAAAATTATGTTGAGTTTTGTTTCTTCCCGAGTGGATGGACAATGCTGGCTGGCCTTCAGCGATGTCTACGCAACAGGCTGGTGGGGCGGGAATAGAGGGGGACAACAAACAATTCTTCACAACCTCTATGTTTTTTTTCTTTAACTGGCCGGAGTGCTAAGTGAGAGACAGCAACAACTTGGAAGATTAATAGAACGAGATGAACGGAAAAATGGAGCGACTTCAAAGAGATTTCAAACTTGCCTTTTCCGTCGATAAGTACAAAGGGCACATAGTCAACACTTTAAAAAATGAAACAAATGGGAGAAATGTTTTATTATGTATGTATGTATGTATGTTATGTATGTAATGTATTATATTTTTAAAAATATAAGCAGCCTATAATTTTTACGCTGACATTGACCTCAAACGCATCATCCAAAGGCCATGATTTAGTAGAATCTCGTATAAAAGAAGAGTTCCTAAAGCGAATATGTTTAATGTTTTGAAAAACACTTATGGGTAAAAGTTCTTTTCGAGGGTGATTGTTACTGATGGATTTCGAGTACGATTTTTGCCATAGTTTTTCCGTTTTGGTCCTTTAGAGACAAAAATCTTAACACAAATGAACCTCTATGAGCGCAAGAGACCTAAACTCCAAGTAAAATATGGCAGCACTGCCAACGGCAAGTCCATAATTATAACTTGATTTAGTATTTTTTTGTGATTGTAGTTCTGGTTTCAATTTTGCCTCAAACAAGCTTTCTAATGTCCTCCGCCAGCTTCTCAATTTTATATTTCTCAATAGCAAACGTTATCTCTAAATTTTATTTCACACTTCCAGCTTTTGGTGAAAGGTCAGCGAGAGATTATCAACAGAAGATGGAAATGTCGCTCATATCTTCATCAATTTCCTCGAGCAATCGATAAGCTCTCCTCAAAGAAACATATCAATATTTCATTGATTGATTGGTTAATTGTTGGGCTAAACTGCAATTTCCTGACCATTGGAATGTTAAGACGCTTTTGAAGGTAGATTAAGTAAGCGTTTAAAATTCCAATGGTCAAGGGTATCAAACAAGAATACAATTTGCAAATGTTTTGTATGTTGTATACTCCAATTGCTTTAAATTTCACATTAAAAAGATGTTCTTTGTCTGTGACACAATCAAACAAAAAGTGGGTTTTGCAGAAACTCAAACGTTTGGGTTCTTGACAGAAACAGTTAGTGTCAATTGCGTGTAAGTAATGCATCCAAAAGTAGGTAAATCTAATACTACTCATGACCCTGCCTCCCAAATTCAGCGGCAAAATTGTTTCCGGTCACAACACGCCCATTTTTGGCTTTACAACTGGTGAACTTGTATTCAGAGACTGGAGTTATATTTTTTGGAATATGGAATTCACCTCGATCCCTGGGTTTTGTGCATACAAGGCTCACCTCTACCACAGAAAAAAACAGATTCTATCAGGTCCCCTAGAAACCCTGCCAAGAGATCAACTTTGATTCATCTTACGAGATGATAGTGGAGAGTGCTTCATCAAACTCGGGCAGAATAAAACATCCTGTAACGATTGAAATGTTTTTCAATCGCGGAAACTTTCATAAACACAAGAACCGGACTGATTTCCTAACATTAACTTTTTATTGAAATCAAAAAGCATTCAAAACGTTCTTTGAAGCAACCGGAATCAACCAATCAGATGATCGTTTATTGAGCCTATGAGAGGCATGCAATTTCAGCTGGCGCTTTTTGAAGACAATTTTCTGCTGATAGCTACATGCATACAATAAGGTGCAATTCAGCAAGTTGAAAAGAGACAAAGGCTAAGTTCGGGCAAAATTGATCGGAGGGGTCCGGTAATGACCCGTGTGGTTGAAACCATCCAAAAGAATCCATTCATTGTCAGTTTAGAGAAAAAGTAGGTAACTTCAACTTGATTTGAGCTTAAAAATCAAAAAGGAGTTCTTTGAAGCAACCATGATCAACCAATCAGATGATCGTTTATTGAGCCTGTGAGAGGCATGCAATTACTGCAATTACTAGTGACGTCATCATTTTTGGCGGGAAAAAAAGTTCAGAAGACCTATGTTTCTGATGAGCGTGCGAGGTAACTAAAACGAAGGTTTAGGCCTGGTGATTGCAACAATGCCTTTCTTATCTGCACAAATTGAAGTTGAAATAGCAATTCTTGACATTGAATTTGCAAAAAAGTATGTTTTGTTGCTTTTATCAAAAATTTTGCTACTTAAGTTGAGAGGGTTCTTCCGAACTTAGGAATGCCCGACTTTGAATAACAAGATGGCCAGAGGAGATCGGTTCTTGGGGCAACTAAACCTAAAAACAAATAATTTGTTTAATTCCAAGGCTTCCAATTTGTCCATTTGTTTTCAAATTACTTTGCAATACTTCTCAACATACATTAACCATGCCATTGCCCATAAATGCAACATTTTTCGAAAATCAGACCCTTGAAAACTGAGATTTTTTTTGGCAAGCCTATACTGCTAACGGCAGTTAGAGACGGCAGCTGGGCAGCAGGTCCGTAAAATGATACCGTAATCACTCCCATGGGCGTGCAATTTTTGACAGCAAATTTGAAGAAACACTGAAAGGAAGTTCGCTTCGAGTGCTCTAATGGGAATGCTTCAACGACGCCGGAGACCTTCCCTTTACGAATGCTTCCAGTCATGCTTCTCTTGGATCAAACCTCATGTTAAGGTCAAATAGTGAGAAGGTTTACTTGAAGTTGACTTGAAGTCAATGCTACTAACACCTTGGTGCACGGTTAACATACCAGCTATGTCTTCTTAATCCAAAGAAGCGACTCGTAACACTCCTGTTGATTTTAAAAACCGTAAAAATGAGGTTGCAAGGTTTCCTTCTTGATTTCACCCTGCCATTCATAAAATAGAGCGTGTTGCATTGTGTGTAGAAAATACAGCCCGAGTCATCTAGAGGTCACGGATCAAACTACGGTCGCCGTAGTCTGTCTGTTTAGCTAGAACTGAGTAGTCTGGGGCTGGGTCTGTGCAAGAACTACTGAATTTCACTGGACTGGGAGCAAGAATCATGAGCTAACAAGAGGAATCATGATTTCCAGTAGGAACAGTTCAATTACGTTCTTCTGCAAATGAGACCTTGCTTATGTTGATAAGAATGTATTTCAATTTTCAGCTCAATTGAACGTCAGAGTCAAAAGTTATGCTCTCTCAAAGTTCAGTGCAAATCCTACCGAGAAGGAATGAAGTAGCCCTTTTGTGGTAAAATGATTACCACAAAAGAGCGAGTTCATTCATTCTATGCTCTCTTCAGTGTATAAGTTTGAGAAGGTATAACTTTTCAATCTGGCATTCCATTGAGCTGAAATTTGAAATACGGAGTCTACTGAATACAAGCAAGGTCTCGTTTGCAGAAGAATACAATTGAATTAATCTTTCCGGAATTCATAATTCTCACAGTTAGTCTCCCACTCCAGTTTTCAGTGCTTTACAAGTTTTTGATCGAGCACAGAGTAGAAAGAACAGACGCTCCACAAAAAAGGCGGCGCAAAACAACGAGGCACAAAATTAACCTTGTCTCACTTTGCTTGTCCCATTCTTACCTCGTCAGAACTGCTTAATTTATTTTCCACAGATGGCGATCAGAATGAATTGTTTGTGTCCATTAAACTTGTTTGGCTCTTTTCTTGGTTCAACTTTTAGAGCTCTAGTTTTGAACACGGGTGACGTTGATGATTAACACAACAAACCAATAAAGCATTCACCGTCGAAGTTCAAAATTATATTTCCAACGAGTACATACGTAGACCGTTTATTTGCATCTAACCGACTTTGAGAGTCGGCTTGAGTTAAGGTTGCGAGATTTTGAATCATTAAGTTCCGGGTTTTCCCGGTCGAAGTTTTTGCACTAAAATGAAAATGCGCCAGTAGGAACCAATTTATCGTCAGTATTGGCTTTATCACACTCTTAACCCTAGGACAAGGTGCAGTCCTTAATGCTGTTAAGCAAAACTCTAGCTCATACAATTATTTCCTTAAGAATTGCTCTAGTTTTGGTAAAACTGACCGAAGATTTACAGTACTCGTGTCCAAGAGGGCTTATTAAGATATGACAGAGCATTCTTCAATTGTCGCGTAGATTTGATTTTGTCTAAAGCTTTTCTTTGTCTTATTTATTCTCAATATTCTAGACTGAGCAAAACAGACTGGAGTTAGTTAGGATTTATTGGTGCTTGTATTTATAATAAGAAACAATCAAATAGAAAACTTCCAACCAAAGTGTCGGGAAAAGCTTAAGGTGGGTTGACTTTCGGTTTTTTTCGTGGAAAGTAAGAGCGATTCTGGAGTTCATGGACACGCCTCCTGTCTAATCTCGGAAAAGATTGGGGATTGACGGTGTGAGGGGTGTTGATCAAATTGGCGAACGGACTTCTAAGTGATTCAACAATTCGCCTTTTTTCCTTGATATCATAATCGTCAGAATTTACGATTTTCTTGATCTGATGCACCTTCTCAAGTACTTTCTCCGAACGTTCCACCAGAAAGGACAACAATTCCTAAAAAAGGAAAATATTTTCATTGAGGTGAGGGCTTTCTATTTACATTTCACATTTTATTCATTTGACAACTTATATTTCTGTAATTAACAGCAAATTAAAAAGACAAGCCCAAATACTGATGGTTGTAAAAATGACTTGCCAACATATTAAATCGATGCATTGGTTCAGAATTGCTTTGAGTTTCTCATTCAAGTTTTCACAATTTCAAGTAATTTGCACGGGCAAATAAAGTGCAAAAGAACAACAGATTACATTATATTGGATCAACCATTGTGCCCACGCTATTATTAAACTAAGCATAAAATAAGGGCTATAATAATTTTGGGTTCCGGACTTGAATCATGGGGAACTGCGTTCGTTTGCAATTCCGGCTGACGGTTGGTCCTAATTATATTATCCATTTTTATCTTCTTATCCAGTCTTATCCATTATGTATTGACTCCTTGACAAAAAAGCATTGGGGTTTATTGAGCATAAGTTCTTTCCTTACAAGTACTTTCTTTGCAAACACCCAGCATTCGCATTTTGCAAGTATTTATTTACCTCCTTTTCGCAATCCAACGTCCTTTCATTGAGGATTTCAACCTCATCAACTCCACCGATGGTTTCCACTTCATTCTCGATGGTAGGACGCTCGTCAGGCAAATCGGAGAGGGGCGCCGTATAGCTGATTACATGCTCCACCTTGCTTTCAATTCTCTCAGGCCGAGGTCCCACATCCAACAACACCAAAATGTGAATGTGCGTACATAAATTTCTGTGACACAAATACGTAATGTAGTAAAAGTCTTGGAAAAAGTTCCTACAATTTAGTTAGTGTACCTGTAGGCATATCGTTTGCATGTACAAGTGTAACGATGGGCGCACATATTATTTTTGGGGCAACTGTCACATCGAACTTGGCACAACTGCAAATTGCATTGAAAGCGGTTTTCTCGCATTGTGACATAGGTCGATTCTCCCGTTGGCTCTTGTTTAATGATTTTGTAGCAACTCTCGTCAACCCGTTCGACGCTGTACTTGACGATTTCGGTTTCGGATGGGTGGGACTTGTTAAAGTCAATCATCATCTTTGACAAGCCAACTCCTCGAATATTCTCCTCCGACATGATATCTTTTCGAACAAAGCTCCTATCCATTTTTTGTAAACCGTAACCGAATCGGGCTATATTCATGTGCGGCTCGAGATCACGTTTGGCACTTCGGTGATATCGCTCAATATGGAGGTTGTGAGGAGGAGCACCGAGGGTTGATGGCCTTGCCCATGCTTCCAATGGGGCTTGCCGCCCTCCTTGACCATAGTTTGCGGCGAAGTAGGACCAAGCGGCACTTTCATCGGAAGTTTCCTAAAATCATTTTCATGATCAGTAAGGTTACAGTTTTCACGTACACAAAAATGCATAAAAAATCATGAAAATCCTTCCGATTTTTTAGACAAGACATTACAACTCAGGAGATAAATTTAAAAGAGTATTCAGATTAAGGAAAGCGCTTTCGGCCGAAATTACGAAATAATTAAAATGGCTCGGTATTGAAGAAAAAAAAACACAGACATCAACTGATTTTGATATAATTTTTCGCTTTACCTATTTTGATTGAATGCTCAACAATTGTTGCGTGAATGGACCGATTTCGGAGAATTGTCGAAGGCTTTTGATGTCCTTAAACATTTCGGGGTTCTTGATTTTTTTGGCCCAACTCTTCTCCAAGTGCCAATGGCAGACACTCCAGATCACGTCCGGATTGATAACTTCCCTCCACGAATTGATAAAAGTGTGGCTTGTGTCGCTGAGTACGGCCTTCACACTCGAACACGCATCAGGGGCAATCGATTTCAGAACCCTCAAGGCTGCCGAAAATACCACCTGATTTTCGTTCTCAACCAGGGCCTGAAACACCGGGCTTCTTTCTCCCCGACAATCTGAAAATTAGTTAAGACATGAGGAATAATCCAAATGAAACACACGCATCTAATTTTGTTCTTTGCAGAATTTTTACATAAATGTTCAATTTATAGTGCTTGCTTTAAAAGTGTTCTAACTTCTAAAACGTTACGTATACCCATTTGTCTATACTTTTTTTCTTTTTTACATTTGACCGACACGTTTTCCAGTTAAGAAGTTGAGAATGCTTACCAAAAATCAAGATGGAGATCAAAACAAATTTTGCTGCATTTGTCCCGTGTGTTCCATCGATAGAAACTATTGTGGAGTGGTTGCGGAATCGTTGAAGCATGTGTGTACTGGCATACGTGAGTAGGAAATACCCCGATGTTTCGATCACCTTCCCAGCAATTTCATCGGGCATTAATGCCATGTTGAATTTTTTTCCAAAGTTAAAACCGTGGAAAGCAGTTTCAACAAGCAAGTTTGTGAGGTTTTTCACCTCGGAAGCTTTTTCGTCATAACCTAGGGAATTAGTAATGCATATTTCTTTTCCATTGGTTACTTCATGAGACTTTTACCTCCAAGATTGCAAGACTTCTTGATACGATATACATCACGATAAGTAACGGGCTTGCTTTCTGGGTCTTGATCGTTCTTTGAAAGATATTTTTCGATCACCACAGCTGAGTGAATGCCAGAAGTGAGGAGCTCTGCCGTGCGGTCTTTGACTTTCTTGGATAGTCGAATGTTTTTTCGCTCCATGGGATGAGTGTGTTCAAGGCATCCATACACAAGAACCTGTTGCTTGGCGTTCAAGCAAACCTCCGATTGATGATCTGAACAACAGCACACTTCACGCTGATTAAAGGTGATCCTAAGAGATATAAGAGAGGACAAGTGTTAATTGCCATTTCAGAACACAAGTTGAGCATTTTGCTTACTTGGCCAAACAAACGGAAGTCTTCTTCGATTTCTTAGCGCCGGTTCGAACGTCCTTGGCATTTTGGGTGCAATGCATAATTCGATAGGATCCTGGGACGCCTTTGGTGCTCTTACGAGTTTTGAAAGAGAAGTAGCGATCGAGCTGGTTTTCCAACCGCCAATTTAAGGCTTCAGTCATCGAGTCAAATTGATGCCGAATTGGTTGGTGTTGATGGTCAGCTAAGCACAGATTTTCCTAAGTGAAAGACGACAGCGAATTTTAACATGAGCGATGAAAAATTGCAGGCTTAGTTCCATACGTTGAAAATGAACACAAATGAAAGGTTTCAGAGCGTGGAATATTACAAATTTTCCCGTACTTGACTCACGTACTTGGATGTTCCGGCAGGTATTCATCTTGCGATGAGCTCGGGCTGAAGTAGGAGATGCAAACGTTTTTCGGCATTGCCCGCAATGAAACCGTTCCACTTGCCAAGCCACCTCCGTCGTCTGACAACTTGAAATCACTGGCTGATGGGGTAAGGATGATGATGAAGAAGAAGAATATGATGATAAAGGCTTGTCATGCTCTAAAATTGGCGCGGCATTGCCACCAAAGGAATCTTTGTCCATTGGCTTGGACGAAGCAGCAAATACAATCTGCGGACTAGAGCCGTGCCTCGGCGGAGACGACGGCAATGGCGATGGTGGCGGGCGGGGAGATGGCGACAATTGTGCAGGGGACCCTCTGTCCATCTTATTGGGAGTGGTGTCATTTTCTTTGTTTTCGTCCAAACCGTTCATGTGAAAAGATGTTGAATTTAGGGGCTGGCTGGCTACTATTCAGATTTTCAATCATGAACTCAGCGCCAATAACCAGTTCTAGAACATGTCTTACCAGTTATAAATATCCAAAACCTCGGCCGGGAAAATACGGAACTTAATGATTCAAAATCTCGCAACCTTAACTCAAGCCGACTCTCAAAGTCGGTTAGATTTATTTGCAAGATGGCTTTGAACTAGCCTCCTAAAACTTTCATGGCATTTTGTGAGAAAAGGAGATTATGATGCTAACGTAAGGTCCAAATAACTTAAAACGTCGACGGGTCTACCCCGCACTTTGTTTTCGTCGTATTATGTTTTCCTGCAAAATTAGTCCTTCCAACGGACAAAGTAAGCATATGGACCAACGGTTTCTTACAAAGTCAAGATGGTTTTTCAGAATAGAGCGTGCGTACCTTGGGCGAGGGAGTTGAAAGAGAAAAGAAAATAATTATTTTATAATGAGTCCATCAATTTCAACATTATCGGGCCCGAGGATACCTATAAATGTTTTTCAATTAATAATAGTAGAAGTCAATCACAAAGGTAATGTTACAAGAATAATTCTTGATTTGGTCTTGAGTTGACTTGTCTTGTCTTATTTGACTTATTCTTGTCCAGAAGCATCAGAAACAGTATTAGCATCCACTCGAGATCGGATGGCATTAGGCTGAGCCAAAATGTGGTTTCTTCTACAATGTGTAAGTACGTAAAATTCCCTTACAAATGAGTGAGAAGAGCCTGGTGGTAGACTTTATCCAGCATTTGCTTGTGCAGTACCTGTACATATATATGATTAAGTTAATGAAAAAATTAATGCACAAAACGTTAGCCAGGATATAGCCTGCTGGAGAAGCGTTTGTTGATAGAGACGGAGGTAAGGGATACGGCGAAGGTAAGGCGGGTTGGTGGTGATAAGAAATTATTTGAAGGGAGGAAAGGGTATGGGAAAGGGGTGTCTCACAACTTGATGGTACTAGCGGGTCCAGTTGAGTTAACGTGTGAAGAAAAGGAGGCAAAGCTTTGTAAAAGGGTCGGTAGATGGTGTAAGACGAGGAAAGGATCCGGGAGAAGTTGGCGGGCCGAGTTGCCGTTAACAATGGTCCAGAGCAGGGGTTGACAACAGCTTTTAGGTCAGGGCCCACCAAACAGACATTGGTATGTCCAAGGGCCCAGAAATTAACGATCAAAGAGCTTGACTGTTGTGGAGATTCCCCTTAGCTCTTGGGCCCACCATTGACCACCCTCTGGCCCACATGTGAGCTGCAGCCCACTGGTTCAGAGGAGAGCAGAGAGAAAGCCAAAATTGTAGAGATAGATTCGGATGAACATGGCGTGTTGCTTGTATGTGCTGGTCCATTAGGACACGAGGTTAAATTGCCGCGACCGAGGATCCAGAAGTGAGACGAAGTGTTGCTTGTATCCTTGTAGGTAAACATAATATAACATTCTTGTTAAATAAGGATATAGCTTGCATTTTTTGTCGAGTCATCCTTGACCCAACACAAGCGAGGTCTTATTTGAAGAAGGACGTCAATGATTTAACCTTCATGAAAGTCATAGCTATCATCACTATCTAGCCTCCACTCCAAGAAATTCAATGCTTCTTATTTTAGTGGGTAATTGCCTCAAATTCGCGTGACTAGTACCAGATTGGGCCCATGCAATTTCATTTGCAATAATATATGAAACGTTGTAAATATCTCCAACGAGCCCGTGATATTCTGGCGCAATTTAGTGGCGTCGAATCGAGCTCTCCTATTTGAGATCAGAGCATTGTCCATAGTAACAAGGCGACCGTCAACTTGGTTTAGCCACGCTGACCGGTAAGGATGAAAGAAGCGCGCTCGAGCTGCGACGGCAAGCTCATTTCTTGACCCTTTGGAATAAGGTAAAGAACCATAACCTGGTTATAAAAGGCTAACTCTCAGAGTAGAAACCATTCTTGTTAAACGTTCCGTCTTGACAACTTGTTGAAGAAAATACCTAGTGGAAACATTCCCGTCTGCCCGCAAACAACATCATGGAACATCCCTCTCCGCTGAATTTGACTATCCAAGGAATTTCCGAGCCAGGATATGACACTTCTTGTAAGCAGATCAATCAAGAATATTATCCTCATGCCAAAGTTATTAAAACATTCAACTTTTCAGATCGCCATAAGAAATTCCGTGCTCACCCACATGCGAAACCCTTTGTTACATCCACTCCGGTGAAGTCTGATCCTCTGATTGATCCCAAGGTTAAGCCGGATATTCATTCGAATTTGGACACGATAGAGGATGATCGTAGCTTGCAAGAGGAGAAACTCATTAAGCTGGAGCCATCAAACGTGGGAAAGATGGCTTTTGTTTGCTCAATGTGCGGGAAGAAGTTTCTGCACAAGAGTACATTGAAACGGCACATGAAGGAACACGATCCTGATGCCAAAAGATTCTCGTGCCTGGTTTGCCGAAATAACCATCAGCTGCAAAGGTAAGTTCGAGCTATTTACTTTTGCCCTGAATATATTTTATTATGCAAGTCTTTTTCTGTAGATCGAACTGGATTCAGCACGTGGCCACACACTTTGGTGAGAACATCCCGCAAGAGACGTTTCAAACATTCGATCAGGAGACCAAGGATATTCTGAATGGAGAGCATGCGTACATGACTTCACAGAGACGTGCCTATCGATTGGCCAGGATTGAGGCCCAGAGAAAGGCAACGGAAAAGAAAAAGTCGCCATTTTGTCCATTAGATGTATCTTGAATGTAGGCTTGATCGAATAAAGAAATCGTAAACAAATTTGATTGGTTCGAGTTACTGCTGAACAACGTAAAGATAACAATCGTTGTTTATGAAAGGTTTGTTCTTTGTTTTCTGAATGTCATTTTCAAAAACCGCTACCATTTTACCAATGAAATCTTTGTTCAAAATCGAGTTCAGTATCAGAATGGTTCTCTGTCTGAAGGTGTGAAACAAGGTCTAATAGTTGTCGTGAGAAAGAATGATTCCGCTTTCTGTTGTTACCTCGAACATTGTTTGTATGTACGCTTCAGTAATGTCAAAAACACAAACCAATTTTGATTACTGTGAAAAGCAAACTTGATCTTGGTCTAAATTTAATTTCACACTTCCATCTTTCGGCAAAAGTTTGACTAGCGGTTATCGAAAGAAAATGGAAATATCCCTCAGTTGTTGAATCTTTTATTCCCTCGAGCAATCGATAAGCTCTCACCATTACTAACCTCGACACACTAAGTGATTATTGATTGAGGGGTGGAATTAAATTATTCTGAATTTAAAAACATTGGGGTCTTGACAGAAACAATTGCAATCGACCGCGTTTACATTCATTCATTCGTTTATTGCGACTGTAGGTCTTGTCAATTTGTATAAAAATATTGTAAAAATGTAAATATGTGTCATCAATAGACCGCGGATTCAAAAGTTTTTTTCCTGTAGAGCAGAATTTCCTGAGGGTTGACGCCATCAACTTTTCTCTACTGTTAGTGTTCAGCTGACCCAAGCTGACCTACATCGCGAAACGTCTAGAAATTCTGCTCTGCAGGAAAAAAACTTTTGAATCCGCCGTCTAGACTCATCACATACATGGTAAAATGACATTTTCAAACATTGGAAGAGTTGAAGACCTATTGGTAGAGGAGATTCTTGATAGGCAATTTATTGCAGGTGTATCCGATCCTGGTCCTGGCCTTGGTTATTGTAACGTTAAGATGTTTGGTGAAGGAGAGTTGGGTAGTGAAGGTGAAACCCATCTGTTCTTTCTGTTTGCGTTTTAATATTCCGTCCAAAAGTGGGTAATTCTAATACCACTCATGAACCCAACAAAAAATTGATCTGTCCGATTCGTTGTGAAAACCCAATGGGCCACTTGGTGTTTTCAACATTATTCTTTTATTTCATTTGAAGTTGGCGCATCAAATTGTTTTTCTTTAATGACAAACAGATATCAAAACAAACGCTCTACTAAATTGCCAGCTTGAATTCATGAGGGATAGCTAACCTACTACATTCTAGTATTGAAGGGGTCATTAGACAGATTTGGAACATCAAAAAAAAGGTGATTGAGGAAATTTCAACAAAATGGAAGGCCTACAAGTTATTTGCTTGTAGTTTTCAAGTCGATATCAGATCGAATCCAAAATTTCTGGGCCCAAGTGATAAGTTAATTTGCGTACTACACATGATATTCAAGCTAGATGTTTGCAAATACGAACCGCATCACTTTTAATTGCTAACAAATTGATGTGCAAACTGAAGGTTAAAAATTGCTAATGCTGTTTTTAAATACAGTTTTTTTTTAAATACCGTTACAAGGAATGGGATTCCCTCTAAATAGAGTTAACAATTAATTTAGTTTATAAAATGACCGTTTATATGTAATTTGATCTGCCAATGAGTTACTGTTGGCACATCTGTACAACCCTTGTATGGTGGGTTGGTCAGGAATAGTATTTAAAAATTTGTCCAATCCTGCCTTAAATGCTGTTAGAGGATCAGCTCCTACATATTCCCGACGAAGACTAATGGGTAACAAATTGAACATTGAAGGAGCCCGATAAAGAAGAGAGGAGGACTTCATTGTTCGAACTAGCCTTGATTCCTTAGGATTTGGAGGTGCTCTCAGAGCGCACGTAAAACCTCTACGATCGCTACAACTGATCTCAAATCCTGGGTTAGGACAGAGCCCATGAATGCTCTTGAAAACATCCAGTATCAGATACCTTTCATACCTTCTCTGAGTACTGTACAGCCCTAACTTCTGGAGCCTCTCCCAATACGAGAGCTCTCTCATAGCTCTCGTATTGGGAGAGGCTCCAGAAATTAGCCTTTAATTATTGGGCAAATTAGGCACTTGGCTTAAGAATTAGCAAAAGAAATTTCAACTAAGATCGATATTTAAGCGACACCGATTATTCCAGTGAAGGGTCATTTCTGAAATCAGAGCGTTCGTAACTAACTTTTTTGTCCCTTCGGAAATTTGGTCAAAATCGAAAATCAGGCAACATAAAGAGAGTAAAACTACTTATATATTAAGAGATCTTACGTGCTATATCTTTTTTATTTTCATATATTTTTTGTGAGATCAACCATTTCCGAGTTACGAACATGAGGCTAGTTTTTAAGACGCAAAGATCGATCTCAAGATCGGACTTATAGTACGATCTTGAGATCGATCTTTTGCGTCTAAAAAACTAGCCTATGGTTTCTTGTTCCGTTTCTTATGAATCATTCGGTATAACTCGTGGACCCATATTCGCTTTGAATCTTTTTAACAAAATCTTGAACCATCTAATTCAAAAGTGTCCAACCATTTTCAATCTTATTTAAACATTTTTGTCAAAACAACATCATTAAAAATCTAAGCAAAAAGCTTGCTTAACAACTTGAAAGATCAATCATGAACAATGTCTGGAGGACAATTGAATATTTTTTGAATCATTCTTGATTGAATTCTGAATTCCAAACTTGTTACTACGTTAATAAACGCGTTATGTTAATAAAACGCTAGAAACATCAAACGAGTGAAAAATGTTTATAAAAACCTTTAAAAAATTTATTGAGCTCCAGATCACATATCAAATAATGACATTGTTCAAAACCTAACTAACCACCGTGCTCGGGCACCTTCCACTGCCAAAGCTTGGGGTCCTCATACAGTTGTTGAATGACATCGGGGACAGCATTCATGGCCTCAAACTCGCGGTATTTCCCGCAGAGCTCCAAGGCAGTCACGGCGTCTTCTGTGGAATCGTGATTCCCACCTTGGATAACCTTGCCCAGGAAATACCAGGCCAAGAATTCCAAGGACAGCATCCTCCGCTGGGGTAGCTGGAACAAATGGACTGTATCCACCACTTGATCCATGGGCACGACAATGTTGAGGGCCTCAAAGTCGTTCATGAGCCCATGTCCCACGAAGATTGTAGGTGGTCTTGAGCGTCGTCAGGTATTTGGAGCTCGTCGATGGATTCAGGTCACCAGGGTAAATTCCAGAGTACCGAGTGACATAGTCGAAGATCTCTTCCTCGCAAGAGATGCAATCGTCCACAAACGGTTAAAACGGGTTTTCTTGGAGCTTCGGTGATTTTGGCACCCACTCGTCGATAAACCATGGAACTTCAGAGCTTAACAACAACATTGACAACTTGTCTCTTCCTGTACTTTCCTTCCAGTTTAAGACAACTTGCGGAAACAAGAAAAAAAAACTATCGTTCAGATTATGACCTACTTGGACGCTAATTGATTGCAAGCATGTAATTTAAAGTAAGCACGTAATTTATTTATTTGATCAAGTTAAAGACTAACTAAATGAATCAAATCTTTGCATTAAGAACGTCGCTTTGACATTCGAATTGTCCATCCATAATGGCCTTTGTCTTCCGATCAAAATTTTGGAATTTCTCGCTCGAGATGTCTTTGCCAAAGTGTACGTACGGCTGCATGTTCAATCCAGTTTGACCTAAAAGCAATCAAAAAAAATGATTCTAAGAATGAAGTTTATTCAAAGGACACTCGTCACTTACTTTTGTAGCTGAGGGTTGTTATGATCAACCATCCCATCGTACCTTTTGGTATTTGGATTATGTGCCTTCTTATGCCATTCTAACATACGGTAATGCAAGAACTTGTTCCCGCAAATTTTGCAATTAAAACGCCACTTTCCCAGGGTTGATACTTCTGGCTTGATATCGTCCTTTTCTCGCAAGCTTAACGCACATAAACTTAAGCTCTGATACTTCTCTTCCAAGAGATTGGTGTCAGATTGAGGCTTAACCCGGTTTGAAGTGAAGGGCCTTGCAAATGGGTGAGCTCGGAACTTCTTGTGCCGATCTGCAAAGTACATTGTATTTGAAGTTCCCATAAGATAATCTTGATTGATTCGTATTTGGAAAAAAATATACTTACAGTTAGTGTTCTCAACCTCATATTTCGATTCTGAGGTACCCTGGGTTGATAAACCCAATGGAGAGCTCATGCTTTGAAATTGGATGTCTTGGACTATTTTGACCATGGTGCTCAATAAGATGTTGTCCAGCCCAATAACTTGAGTATTATGTTGGTAAAGCGAGGAATTTACCTTTTATAGCCGATATCCTCCAGCTATTACACAGGATCAAGAGGCAAGCTATACCGTAGCTGCTAGAGCGCGCATTTCGAGGGCAAGAAACGAGTGGAAGGGTCATGCCTTGACGTCACAGTGGACGACGCTCTGAACTCTTACAAAGATTCATTTTACGTCTCCATTATTTTTTTTGCGCCAAAATTTAGAAATGATCATTGCCGCTATGGCAGGAATTAATAATGATGTCATCATTTTTGGCGGGAAAAAAAAGTTCGGTAGACATGTGTTCCTGATGAGCGGGAAAGGTAACTAAAACAAAGATTTAGGCCTGGTAATTGCAACAATTTCTTTCTCATTTGTACAACTTGGAGTTGGAATAGCAATTCTTGATATTTTTTTGAAAAAAAAAATGGTTTGCTGCTTTTACGGAAAATTTCGTCACATAATCCGAGAGGGTTCTTTTGAACTTCTGAATCAGGAATGCCCGATTTTGAATAACAAGATGGCCAAAGGAGATCGGTTCCTGGGGCAGGTAAGCCTAAAAACAAATAATTTGTTTTACTGATGGCTTCCAATTTCTCCTTTTGTAAAAACCAATAAAACGGAAAAAGCATATTTTTTATTTTGTTCGATTTGACAAAACGGATTAACGAACTAGTCCCCTTCCAACGGATTAATCGATTAACCCGTTAATCCAGGGAAGCCCTTTGAAAAGAGTGGAAGTTCTCGAGTTGTGGATTTTGTATGGTCGTTATCGTCCGCCGAATCAGCTATACACAACAAGCTGCGTCAGCTGACCCGAAGCTGGCATCCACCGCCAGGGAAGGCAGTGCTGCCAAAATGGCACTTTAATGGCCATATTTGGCCTAATTTCACATTTTTCTAGTATTAGATGAATAATATTACGGATGTGGTACCACTCAATGAAAAAAATGATAGATGAGGTCATTAAATGCAAACAGAGCACAAATTACTGAAAACTATGTTCTTAAAAGTAATTGCTTATTTCTCCGTCCAGGTTTAAGTGATGCACTCCGTAAAATCACTTCATCACTGCGTCCTAAAAGTTTTCTCTCTGTACTGTCGGTCTGTACATTGTGTGAATTTTCTCGAGGCGGAAGTTTTCTCGTGCCGAAGGATCACTTTCAATCGAAAGACCAGCGGTCTTCGCAAAAACAACGCCATGAGTGGGGTTCAGACCGGAGGTGTCCGCCCCAAGGCTCGAAGATCAAGAAAGCGTAATAAAAGTAAGTTGATCATTCCACCTTACATTAACATTTTTTGAATATTGGTAATTTACTCATGAGATTTGTTGTTCCTCATTTCAGATTCGAATGTCTATTGTCTGGGTTGTCGGCAAATCTTTAGAAATCGACTTGATCTCTCACGCCATCACAATTCGGGAGCGTGCTTGCGATTCTTTTGCCGTGAAGTCAATCACGACCATGTGCGAATGGACGAAACCTTCGCGTCACTTTCTGAGGCAAAAACATGGATTGCCCAGAAGCAATTAGATCAGGTTTTCACGGTTGAAAGAAGTCATCGAAGTCGCATCGTTTATGAATGTCGGCACCACAAGGCCAGGTCTCATGGAATGCCTTTAGTTGTCTTTCGAGATGCGGGAGCAATAGATAAACTCCCAGCACTCAATTGTAAGGCCGTCTTGAGGGTGGATGAGATGAATGTATGCGTGTGCCAAGCACAAGACACTGATGAAGCAGATGAGAAGTCCCCATTAGTGTGGCTAGAAGGTGCAATTTGGATCCGCGTGAGGGGTTGTTTAGGACATTCCCATCCACAAGAAGTCCGCTTTTTGAGAATGTCTCAAAAGACTAAGGAGTTTTTAATCTCCTTATTAAATCTTGGGCTTACAAAAGAAACGATTCTCAGCCGCTATTGCAACTCAACTGACATTGAAAGCCAAGAAAATAAATTGGTAACGCTCCAGGATCTAAGCAATTTAGAGCAGCGCTATGTCAACGGTGGAATCGATAGGAACAAATCTGTCATTGAGAATATGTGTGTTTTCTTGGAGCAGTTGTAATTTCGTGGGTTTTCATTTGACGGCCTTGAGTTAGGATCATTTGCCATTCCGGAATCACTCACCGCCAAGCAATTCGTTACCGAGGACAAGAGCACGGTTATCGTTTACGCTTCGCAAGAAATGATTGACGACTTCATTAACTATCCCACCACCCTCTGCATCGACGGAACTCATAGAACAAACCAATCAAATTTCGTTTTCATTACTATATTAGTTCTAGGTAAGATATATTGATAGACAGATAAATGATCATCTCAAAGATCTCACTGATAACAATGCCTTTTTTAGATTCACGAGGCGAGGGCACTCCCATTATGCAGGTGATTGGTGACAAAGAATCATCCTCAGTACTAACCCCGGCCTTTCAAATTTTGAAAACCCTTGCACCTGAAGCCATGAAAAGCGTAAAAGTGTTGATGTCCGACCTAAGTCATTCCTTCATGAAAGCATGGAACAAAGCGTCACCTGAGCTCCGTGTTAAGCATGTGGCATGCTCTTGGCATCTTATGGTTGCCTGGCGGAAGAACTTGCTTCCTCATCATGAAGAGCTGTTTAAAAAGATATGTCAGTTACAATTGGTTCTGGATGAGAGAGAATTTTTAACACACTACTACAAGTCAAAACACGAATAGGTATGTATTATTTCCAGGGCAGTTGTAACGTAAGGACTTGTAACAAAAGTACAGAAATTCGTTCCTTTTTTCGCAGAAGGAACTGCAATGCCATTAGTTTAAAAAAATGCTGTAATTGTAACGACCAAATACTCAAAAAGTACTCCTTAGTTTTCCAAGAATAACTGTTTCTCAATTTTTTTTTTTGATTGAACGGATTTTTCAATACCGCTACAAAGAATGGGATTCCCTGTAAAGAGAGTTAATCATTATTATAGTTTCAATGATTAATGTTTATATGAAATTTGATCTACCAATGAGTTACTGTTGGCAGATCTATACAACCCTTGTATGGTGGGTTGGTCAGGAATAGTATTTAAAAATTTGTCCAATCCTGCCTTAAATGCTGTTAGAGGATCAGCTCCTACATATTCCCGACGAAGGCAAATAGGCAACAAATTGAACATTGAAGGAGCCCGATAAAGAAGAGAGGAGGACTTCATTGTTCGAACTAGCCTTGATTCCTTAGGATTTGGAGGTGCTCTCAGAGCGCACGTAAAACCTCTACGATCGCTACAACTGATCTCAAATCCTGGGTTAGGACAGAGCCCATGAATGCTCTTGAAAACATACAGTAGCAAATACCTTTCATACCTTCTCTGAGTACTGTACAACCCTAACTTCTGGAGCCTCTCCCAATATGAGAGCTCTCTCATTCCTGTGATGTTCCTAGTAAAACATCTTTGGACCTGCTCGACCTTTTGCAAACCTGCTGAACTCATAGGAGCCCAAATGGGTGAGGCATATTCAAGATGCGGCTGAACAATCGACTTGTAGAGAGTTAGCATCATAATACTATCTCTGGACTTGAAAGTGCGATAGATCCAGCCGCACGTTTGAAATGCCTTCCCCACTTTCAACTGGATATGCTCATCAAACTTTCCATCATCTTGGACGACAACTCCCAAATCTCTCATGGACGATACCTGCTCAATCTCACAACCTCCATTGTCTTTGAGTGGAACATCTAATTTTGACGCCCCATACGTCATTGTGCGGAATTTCATCCCGTTCAAGGCCATGTTACTCTCGCCAACCCAAGAGTAGACCTTCTCCAAGTCCTCAACTAAACATTTCGAGTCCTGACCATTCCTTCCACAAACTAATTTTGTGTCATCAGCATATGAAGAAATACTGGCTTTTGTTCTAAAATTCTGGAGAGGAGCAATAAAGAGAATAAACAAGAGCGGACCTAAAATTGAACCTTGCGGAACACCTGACTTGACATCATCCATGCCGCTAAAAGATCCTTCGACTTTAACTATTTGCTTCCTTTCGCTTATAAAACTATCAATCCAAGTCAGGACCTTACCCTGGACCCCTAACTCTTTGAGTTGATCGAGCAAAAGACCATGATCTACCTTATCGAAGGCCTTGGCAAAGTCAAGATAGACTACATCAACTGACTCATGACTTTCGAGCCCTTCAATGATTTGCTCAATATGATCAACCAATTGGGTTACTGTACTAAAATGAGCTCGAAACCCATGCTGTCCAGAAGGAATTAAATCATGGACTTCCAAATAATCTACAAGCTTGGACTTCATAATCTTCTCAAAACCTTTGCAACGCTGGAGGTCAGAGAAATGGGCCTATAATTATTAGGATGTGACTTATCTCCGCCCTTAAAAATGGGAACGACATGAGCTACTTTTAGAGAGGAGGGAAACTTGCCCTGATCTAAGATGCAACGCATTAAGTAGGAGAAAACAGGGGCAAGAATCTGTGAACATTTCATCAGAAACTGAGATGTCACACCATCAGGTCCAGGAGAACTCGAGAGCTTTAAGCTCTTGATGGCCTCAAAAGCATCTTGATCTGTGACTACCAGATCCTCCAATCGATTATCCTGACTATCAATGCCAGTCTCATCAACAACATTGCTACAGTCATGGCCTGCTCTGACTACCCTTTTTGGAATTGAAAATACACTTGAGAACTGATCTCCAAGCATATTGGCCATAACCTCACTATCATTGACGGTTTTACCGCCGACCTCAAAAGGTCCTACAGGATGCTTCATTTTTCTCTTTGTATTCGCAAACGAGAAAAACGCCTTTGGATTAGTCTTAACCTCCTGGATCACTCTACTTTCCTTCTCTAACTGATCGGAATCAATGGAGGCCCTAATTTTTGATTGGACCACATCCAATTTGCTTTGGAGGCTTGCTACAACAAATGGATTTGAAGTACGTCGAAGTCTATTCGAAAGCTGACAACTCCGTTTGAACAACTTCTTTCTAACCTTTGGAATTCCAGACAATGGCCTACTTTTTGCCACTATTTCTGGAATGCTACAGGACAAACAAACCTCGTCAAAAAGTGAAATAAGCTTATTTATAGCTTTATCTATTGATGGTTCCTGCTTTAAAATGGAAATCAAGTCCAACTCGCCTAATCTCTCAACAATAATGGGCCAGTGTTCATCTTTGAACTTAAACTTGGCCACGCCCACCTTTTGAGCAGGTTTAACTCTAGAGCTCGCCGGCTTTTGAGTAATGGTCGACCCTATCTCAAGAATGTGATGATCTGAAAGACTACATGGGGCAACATGGACATACTGGATCAGATCAGGGTCATTGGAAAAAACTAAGTCCAGAACACTCTCCGCTCTGGTTGCAACACCAACGTGTTGAGAGAGATTACGCAAGATCGCAAACTCTTCTAATTTTTCGAAAGACGGCGATGCTGTTTTCGAAATGGGAATGTACCCATCCGGACTAACCTCCCACTCTACAATGCTAGCCGGAAAATTGAAGTCGCCAACAACAAAGAGTCGAGAACAAACCTCTCGATCTAACTCCTTTCAAATGAATTGGAGAGCTGACAGAAATGAAGAAGAGCTACAAGAAGGTGGCCGATACATTGTTACAACCGTAAGATCAAGGGCCTTGATATGACAAATCAAAACTTCTACTTCTCCATTCGACATTTGTACATGACTAAGAAGTAAGTCTTTCCTGACATATAGACATACGCCCCCATGTGGGAAAATGGGATTATCAGGGCGTACTCTATCACATCGAACTAGCCTAAAACCAGCTATTGCTACTTCTTCGTCTAAAACTCCTGGACGAAGCCAAGTCTCTGTGATAGAAATGAAGGAGACCTCTCTATCAATGGCTAGCTCCTCCAGTACTTTGACCTTTGTGCTGTCTTTTTTGGAAATCAGACAATGCACGTTCAAATAGAGCCCTTTTATGGGCTTAAAGTCTTCCGATGGACCAAGTCTATCAGTTCTTGGACCTTCCTGTCTAACCTTAAAAAATCCTGCTTACCAACAAAATTTTGCTCTACAGGAAGGGATTGTTGAGGAGGGGAAGGGGCGACTACATTGGAGTAGGACCTAGGTTGCCCATAGGAATTGCCCATTGCCCATTGTTCATTACTTGAAAATTCACAATTTTACGATGAATATTGAACTTCGTGGGCACATTTTCAGGGATCTATTTTGAAGAATGTGTTTAAATACAGTTTCTTCACACAGATTACATTTCAAAGAAAGAGAATTAGCAATTAAAGAAAATTATCATTAGTAAGAGTTCAATTATCAGTTTGGAGAAGTTCAAATTTTTAAAAGGTACAGAAATTTGAAGTTTTTCTCTGAAAACCCAAAAGAATTGGAATAAGATGGAAGTCTAGGAATACGTAGGAAATTAGGTTCATTACTTATAAGCCAGAATAATACATGTACTTATTGATGCTGCATCATTATCAATGAAGCAAGATGTGTCAAAGTGAAAAACATTTGAATTCAAATCATGAACAATATTCATTTGTGAACTCTTCTTTTAATGCTGGTTTAAAATTGACTACACCTTTTTCAAATGCCTTTGATTTTACTGGAAAGTCGACAAAACAATGTTTTCTATTGCCAACTTGTCTTATCTATTCTATATGATTAAATTAGTTTTGAGCAATTTAGTAAAACACTGTGGCGGACGTATGTCCGACGGACCCACAACGCCACATAAAAGCGACAAAGCTCCTAAAAAGTGATTTTTTCGGCAAAGTACTTTGTAAATAGTACTAGTAATTTGTAATGGCATAAATCAGATACCACTAGACGTTGGCCTAAAGATCGACTTCGTTAAAAACATATTAGACCATTTACATAAACACAGAGATACTGAACTGATTTTGTCCTACAGTTCTTGATGGATGAAGGTTGGTCCAACGGAGATTCATGGGCTACACAACTAAGTCTAATATTTTTTTTTACCAAAGTCGATCTCTACGGCTACAACTTGAAGACAAGAACAAGAACTTGATTCGGTGTTTTTTTCGACTTGACTTCAACTGTTTAATCTTTGGAAGGTTTCCACCAAACTAAAGGGTCATCAATTTATCAAGGTATGTCTTCTTGAAAATGGATCATTTATCCTTTTCAACCTTAAAAATTAAGCATCAGCATATCTCGAGGAAGAAAGCTCCAAGAATGAAAATGTTCTGGAATCTTGTCTGGTAATTTCTGTAAATTTTGTTTTCTGAATGTTATGGATAAATTATTTTTTTGATCCTTCATCCAATTTTTCAAACTTAAGGTTAATCCGTGGGTCCAATGCAAAAATTATTTCTATAAACATATCATCTCAAATTCTTGCAGGGTCACAAAACGGATGGCGATGGGGGCTGGAACTATTTTGAAAGAAATTATGGTCCAGAAGGTATCGTGGCCAAGCCAGAAGAGTGGGCTCGTTGTTATACCAAAGGCGCCATTACGCACAATCTAGCACTTGAAAGGTAAATGGTCTTGTGGTTTGAGTCGTTCTGTCTGTTGAATGAAATGGGAGTAGTTCGTCTGATTTTGTGCGTGACCGATCTGTCCAGTTCAGCATTTGCGACTAATACGGTCTTCATCTTCTTGACTAAGAAATATGATCAATGTTGATTTCTTTTGATGGACACCCACGTTACGATGTCCTTGCTCTCGTAATACTTGCGCTCACTTCTGTTGGGACCTTTCTTTAGCTCATTGCACAAACACAACCTATCATTAATGGAACGCAGTATTACTTGTCATCCCTGTTTAATTATTACAAACCCCTCTAAATCACAACATTTGGCCTTTCTTCAAACCTTTATAAAGTTAAGAACTTGCTTGAACTTTGTAGAAATTTTTCAGACACAATCGGACCTTGAAGGACAAATGTATGAAGCGGACACATCGCATCGACCAGCTATGCCTAGATGTTCTCAACTTTGGCGAGTTTATGAAGAGAAAGCGACTTCTTATCAAACATGGCATTTTGGGAGGTTCAAAACCATCCAAAGCACAAAAACGACACCTTTCTCTCCATCCGAACATGCACTCTCTCTCTCTCAAACTTCCGAAGGCATTGTTGTCAAGAAACTGGACGATAACAATCAAGATCTCGTATTAGAGCACTACCTCTTGACTTACAATGAATTCAATTGCAACCGAATGTTTTGCCAACTTCGGTGTTCCTTATGTCCTTCGTCTAAAGTATGTGGCCATACATTTGTTTGCAATTGCCCAAATTACGCTCGTGAGGGGAATTGTAAGCACCTTCATCTAGTTGCTTTGCTACTGGTTTGTCCCAGTCCCCATGTTGATCACGATTATTGTGGGACCATGGGTATTCTTCAACCTTATGACGTGAGCGAAGATGCTGATGATGATGTGGACCAACCTACAAGTAATGCAAACCTAGATGTTGGGCAATTGGTTGAAGGAGTTGAATGTTTAAGTGAGAGAAGTAAAGAGGAACCTGAAGAGGAATTGGAAAAGGTAACTTAAGATTAAAGAGATGCAAGTCAGGGTAGCATCTAATAGGTTTTTGGTTTTAGGCGTTTTCCCAAAAGCTTGATAACGTATGGTCTGATGTCCGATTGCGCCTCACCAGCAAGGCAATTTCACTTGATGTCAGAGAGACTATGTTGAAGAGTATCCTCGGTGTGATTAATCCTGGGGATCCAAACGGTTTGACAGCGTTTCCAAAGTTAGACAATCAAAGAAAAAGGGAACGTTTTCCATCCCTCTTCCCGAAGCATGTGAGGAAACGAAAACAAAAGAAGACGTTGTGTGAGCCGGTCACTCTCCGAAAGGAGCTCTTGCAACAATGTGTGAAGGCCCCCTTAAACGATGTCTGCTGGATGTACCTTCTGGCTCTCGATAAAGAGGGCGTTCTTTGTTGTGCTATGGAGTTGGATACTGAGGAAAAGCCTTTTCTTGAAATGTACGAGAATGCACTTGCAATATGGATTTGTGCCGTATGCAACAGCGCGGCCGACATAGAGAAAAATTTGTCCGGTTACATTTTATGTGACGTGTGTCAAGAGTGGGTCCATGGCTCTTGCGCCAATGTGAACCAAAGTGATATCGAAGAAAGCGGCAATGAAATTGATTGCATTTGCCCCACTTGCCGCCAATCGCCAAACGATTTGTGAGAGACCTATTAATGTTATTGTTTAATTACAAACCCTTACAGCTATATCTAGTTGCGTTTCACTCGTGTTTCTTGAGGAATTAGTGAGCACCTCTTGTAATAATGAAAGAAATCATAAGGTTTTGATGACCATGGTGTTTTTAACTTTTTAGGTGATAGGGCTTGTTATTAGGTAAGCAAAAAGGGCAAATGATTCTTTGAAATAAACACAGAAAGTAAGTACTGTTTCCAAATCTGTATCATACTTTGTCTGCAAACAAAGATTGGCCTCTACATACAGACAATGAAAAGTGCAGGCAACAAACTAAACTGTCACGATGAGATAGACTTCATGGTTTCCATCTTGTTTACGCGTACGTAAAAATATGTAATAGTTGGGTCAAAGATGACAAAAACTGGTCAATGTATTGCCATTTTGGCAGCACTGCCTTCCTGGCGGTGGATGCCAGACCATATGCATTTTGAGTGGTTGAAGATTGTTGAGATTTCTCCTTTGAGCATCTTTGGTTCTGCCTAATGGGTAGTCCAGCCAGGAGAGCAAGAATAGCCCAATCAGGACACCTCACGCCCGCCATCTTCTCCTGGATCGTTTCCTCTCCTCACACAAACCACCCACCTTTGAGCCCTCTACCAAAGATTTTCCCCCTTTTCTTCACACGTCAACTCATCTGGGCCCGGTTCTACCATGCCAGAATGAGACCACCCTTTCCCAAACCCTTCCCTCCTTTCCAATATTTACTTATCAGCACCAACCCGCCTTACCTTTGCCGTATCCCTTGCCTCCTTCTCCATCAACAAACACTTTTTCAACAGGCTCTAGCCCGGCTAACGTTTTGCATAGATTCAATTGTCCAAAACTTAAAGGATTTAACAGTCCTTAAAGTGTCTAAAAATCCAACCATTGCCAACAAGAAAAAAATGATCAGCATTTCGACCGCATGGAAGTTTCCTTTCAGAAATGGATATTTCTAATGCTACTCATGAATATAAACATTCTGAAGTGGTTATCGATGAAAAAATATTTAAGGGGAAAAAGTTACCTTTTATTTGTGTAAAATATTTTTGGTTTTGATGATGTAAGTGTGGCTCAAGCTCCACATGATTCTTGGTTAGACAAAACATAAATTTACTACCTTGAAGCAATGAAAAAGCAAAGCTGACATTAAAACATCAGCAAAGCTTAACCCATTGAGATCTATTAGATACTTAAAGGACTTTAATCGTAAAATGTGTCGCCCTTGGCCAACTGTTGAGCTAACTCGATCGACGCATTCCACTCCCTTTGCCAAACCAGCCCGACTAAAGCTTGCACGCCATCTAAGCATTAAGAAACCATCTATGGCTTAACCCCAGAGTCAGCTGAGTCAGCTGTTGCGAGTCAACAAAAGTGTTGTCAAAACATCCAACACAAAGAAGCCATGGTATGACGGATATTTTATAGGCAAAAAGATCTAAAATGCTTCAAGACCCAAAAAGAGATAAATTCTTTTTCAATAAAAGGCATATTTAAAAAAAAAAAACAGCTTACACCCTTGGATGAAACAAATATGTCATGTATTTTTTAATCAAGCACATTTATTACCTTTTTTAAGCACCTTAAGCACAATATACACACTTGAACATTGAATAAACGTAAGAACATAAACAAATACATGGACATAATTGGGTAATGGTGACGATGTGAGGTCCAGCCGAAAGAGCGAACTAGCGTTGCCAGATTTTTTCGAACCAGTCATGCCAATGAACATCAAGAAAAAGGCCAGATTTGGTTTGAGAGAAACAAATTGTGTAAGGCACATAATTGGCGCTTGAGTTAACAAGATTGGGAAGCAAAATTAATGATTTAATGCAATTCTGACGTTCTAGAGAAAGAATCATTCTCCAATGAATGAATGTGAGATTGAAAATTCTAATCAATAATCTGGAAACGAAGAATCTGTTCATAAAGAATATTTTTAAAGGCAATAGCTAAGGATGTTTTGTTTCTGTTTTGAAAGTAAAACATGTTTTAAATGAGAAGTGTTATCCATGCCATTTTCCATTTTATGATCTGAACTATTGATTTGGAAATATATGGCAACGCTGCTTTGTTGTTCTTTCAATCGGACCTCACATCGTCACCATTACCCATAATTGTACGTTATGCAAATATTCGGGGTCTAAATGTACTAGGATATACATTGAAGAATGTAAGAAAATGGTCATGGGTGAATGAAAAATATGTGTACGTCCGCATAATTTGAAATACGTCATGGTTAATAAAAAGTAAAATTATTACTAGACGAATCATATTTTAAATCTGAATTCAGGAGAATATCAAAACGATTCTACAGCATGGGAGATAAATATGGGAACCCAGTAATTTTTGAATGAAACAACCATGGTAGAATGAAAATCTTTGATTTTTTCACACGGACTCTGATATCAATTAATACAACTCTTTTGTTACAACCACATTCAAAATGGCTGCCTTTGCTGAAAGTTATTTGGCCAAGTCCGTCCTTGACTTGGCCATTGCAGGCACGGGTGACATCAGGCTCAAATTCCTGGACTCCTGAATTCCTGGCTGACTCCAGACAGGGAGACCTGAATGGGCTTACTCAGTACGATCCATGTTTGAGACCAGGATATTTAAAAAGTCCATTGGGTTGTGGTCGGGGCTACTTGAAGTCCATGTTGCCTTGGTTCACTTTGCTGGGAAAACTTCAGGACATGCTTGATTGAGGTCATTGCCACTGAATTTAACGATTAGGAAGCTGGATGAGAAAAATTTGCTTTACACATGGAATTTGTGGCCAATCAGGAGGCTTTTTCCATTCCCTTTTTCTAATCCTCTTTTCGACACACATTTTATTTCTCCTAGCGGAAGAAATGTGAACTAAAAGAGAGCGCGTCGGCTGAAAATCAGGGTGACCAACTACGAGAAGTTATAAAAATTGTAAATTGGCAATTTCCCTACGTTAACTTAAACTGAAGTCCCAGATATCAAATTAAAAGGCGCAATCGTTAATTTCAAATGTCACATTGAAGTTTAAAATAGGACAATCATGTCCAAGCATTGGTTGGGACCACTCGAGAAAGAAATACGGGCAGGGCGTGTTGCATTGTTTGGGATGTTCGTTGAACATAAAAGACACATCCCAAGTGTAACAACCACCGCGACAATAGACCAGTCCCCAACGCACTATAACTTCAATGAGCACAAAAAATCTCAAGAACTTTGATCAAGACATCCTCATGGTTGACAGGGAAGAGTATTACGTCGATTGCCGTTCTCACAACTTGTTCAGTAATGTACTCGTAGGTAACAAAACTATTAAAGCCGAATGAAGAGGTGTGCCATCATCATTTTTAGGAGACTTTCCCTCCGATTATTTTGGGAAATGTCTTTAAAGAAAATAGTCATGCATGATGATAGGAAAGACGACCCCAGATTTCTGAGACCCTGGAAAGCTCCGCTCCGGATTAATTATTGACAGATGCACAAAAAACTCGTCTTTCGTGTTCATGTTGAGCCTTTGGCAACGAAGAGTGTCATCTACTACATGCATGCAAACACAAAGAAATAGCGCAAAATTCTACCCAATCACAAATTGGCCAAAACTTTTCATTTCAATTTGAGGACAAGTATTTTAATTTGCATTCATCAACTTTCCATACACTCTGGGGTGTGCTTGTTCGAAACCTGAGGTGGCCAAGTCTTGGCGATCTGTTGTTTTAATATGCACACAGTCTTAGAGAGCTTAAATGAGGAGACCCGCGGTCATTCTCGATAGTGAGGTAATGAATGCTTTTTAGAGCTCCTAATTCACACCGAGCAGACATCTCTCTTTGATCGAAGCTATGCTTTGACCCAGGGAAGAATAGAAAGAAACTTTCGCTGCCAAAATGAAAACTATTTCGAATAAATCTCGAAATGATTGATACTCTCAGGTAGAATCATTGTAGATTGTAGCCCAAACAGCCCATTTTACACATTTTTGGCAAAACTCAAGCTGTTGATAATCGAGTTATCGTGTTTAGACTTTATATTTACAAAAGCATTTGGTTGCCAACTAAAATACAAGAATAACAAATAACATTTAAGATAACAATTAACATCAAAAATAACAATTACTCAATTAAAAATATAGACAGAAAGGGAAACTGAATGAAAGCACGGGCGGGCTACTGTTGGCTGCTCGCCTTCCTCTTGCTCGGGAAAAAACTTCGGTTTTGGGGTGGGTGTGATCGTTTTCTGTCAATTCGTGGAAAGTGTGAGGGATGAGATGGTATTGCAATGTGGTTAAGAGGACGGGTTTGAAGCTGGAATATCACATCGTCTTTTGTTCGTCGTTAAATGTTGTCGAATTTACGACCTGCTCAATTTCTTCGAACTTCTTTTTGTCTTCCTCCAAAAATCGTAGCCCGTCGAGATGTTTTGTTTTCGTTTTCCTAGAGGAAAGCAATTTGTGAACTGATTTTACAAACCAACTAACCGTTACAACTTTTGGCGCAATACATAACATCTCAAAATATAAACATTGCTCAGGCTCCTCTCAACATAGGTTAAAGAATGTACAAGTATAAAGCAATAATAAATACAGACTTGACACGTAATGGCCTTAGCAAAGAAAATAACAACTAGATATCTACTAATCAACGTGTTTTTTTAACGGATATGTTATTTTTAAATTCTGAAGTCCACTTCTGAAAAGACTCACACGTTCATTTGAATTCTGTTATTTAATCAATGGGCAAAAACGATATAATGTCACGTAATTTACCTAATAGCAAATATTTCAACATTTTCCTTTGCATCATTTTCAAGTGTACTACCATTGGAGCCCTACTAATCTAAAATATTTGTGATGTAATGTCTATTTTGCAAGTCAATATTCAATGCTTCGTTTCGGTCAGCATTCTCGAATTGATTATTCAATAGCTTTGTTTGTCCGAAAACTATTTAACAGAATTTAAAAAAAAAAACTGGTAGTACTTTCCCATATCAAACTGGTCTCAAACAAAGTCTATGGAATTTGAAAATGACTTTCCGACTTAAAAACATCGTCTAATCACTCGACGTAACTTACTTGGTTCTCCAAGGGGAAAGCAGGATCGCTGATATCGTCTGAGGGAAGTAAATTTGTAGCCGATTCATGAGTATCACAATGGCTTTCGAAACTGACGCGCCTTTCGTTCAAATCGTGTACCCCCGCGTGTCCAATTATGGCCAAGATATGGGAATGTTTACAAAAGTTCCTGGAAAAGACGTTTGGGTAAATGTGTTTCAATGCTTCTCAAATATGAGCCCCACCCAATGTTTTCCTTTTGTGTTCCAAAAGTTTTACGCACCAGCCCCCGGGTTAGTAAAGGAATGTGTGATCTTACATAATTGGTTACAAAGTCGTTATCCTTTAAGTGCAAAATATGGTTTTCTGAGCTTAAATTAGACCTAATTACTTACCGATACGCGTACGCCTCACAATCACATGTGAACTCATGGGCACATTCTCTGGTTGGTGGGCATTTTTCGCATCGAACCAAGCATTGGAATTGGTTGCATAGAAATGGATTTGGCTTCAGCGTGTACTTTTTGGACTCCCCATTCGGCAACTCCTTCGTCATCACAAATTCCGCTCCATTGGAGGATCTCGCGATCGAGTAACCGCTTACAGAGTCTGGATGACACGTCTTGAAATCAAGTTGTAGCTTCGACGCCTTAATGCCTCTAATTCCATCTTGGACTAATTGTCTTTTCCGTGCAAAGAGCTCCTCGACCCTTTGGAGACCAATACAGAACTTTGGAATTGAAAAATTCGGGCTAAGCTCTGTCTTGATTGTGCGATAGTATCGTTCCACGTGAAGATTGTGGGGAGGAGAGCCAAGGGTGGAAAATCGTGCCCAACTGTTAATCGGCGCCTGTCGGCCGTGGGGTCCGTAATTTGTTTCAAAATATTTCCACATCTTGCCGTACTTTCACTTCGAGTTTCCTTCAAAAAAGTTGATAGAAGATAAACTTACAAATACGATGATATTATCGCTATTTCGATTATACATTGGTTATATCATCTTGAACTTACAAGCCTGAAGATATTTTATTGAAAGGGATAATAGACCCTAATCATAATCAATTTGATTCGTGCGTTAATACAAATCTGTTTCAATATATCATTGAAATATCGTTTTGATATTTCGATAATTGAAATATTATTGAAATCGTACATGCTAGATGTGTTTCAACAGCTTGAGGAAATAATTTCAACCTTGCTTACCCAATTTCTCCTTTCTTGAAATAAATCGATTTAACAGATTTTTACAAACAAATAATATTCAGTATTGAACACTGACTGTGAAAGAGGTCTACGTACCTACTTTTCTTTGATACTTTCAAATCTTTCATAAAATTCATCTTCTTTCACAATGAGCCGCAGCTCCTTGTTTTCTTGTAGCATTTCGGGTTCTTTAATGTGTTTGGTCCAATTTTTTTCTAAGTGCCAGTGGCAAACACTCCACTGGACTGGACCAACAACGTCTTCCCACGCATTTATAAAGGTGTGACTTGTGTCGCTTAAAAGGCATTTCACTCTGGAGCACGCCTCTGGAACGAGATCCTTCAACACCTTCAATGCCACTGAATAATAATAATATATAAATAAAAATAATTTAATTAATAAAAAGCGATAAAAATATCGCTTTATTTTCGTTTTCTACGAGGCATTGGAAGACAGGCGTGCCTTCTCCACGGTTGTCTAAAAAGAAAAACAGATTTTTGACAATCCACGGCGTTTAAGTTGGCCGGAGAAGTCATTTTTGAGTTCCAAATGCATTTGAGACCAGTTTTAAGATGAAGAGACACTGCTGCATGTATAATCGAGTTCTGTTAGTTAGGTCACGGGCCAAAAATTGATGTAATTTCACTTAAAACATGCTTAAACACAAACCTATGAATGTTTTCTATTATATAATTGTTGGGCACACTTAAGTCGATGATGGCCAAAAAAATTAGTAAAATCTATTCATCCGTTCAATTTTCAATGACTATTTTCAAACACAATTCTCGAAGGACTTATTAGATAATCAGACTTCAATTAACCCAAATTAGAACAAAGACTGAATAAATATCGTCAATGTTTTAGTATTCTAAGTATGTTTTTAGTGATATTGTATCAATTTTTGGCCCGTGACCTTACTAAAAGAACTCAATTTTACATGCGGCATTGTCGAATCATCTCGAAATGGTCTTAAATGTTTTTCGAACTCAAATTCTCCAGCCAAATTAAGCGCCGTAAATCAAAACAAAAGAAGTTCTTAAGAGAACGTTAACGAAACGCAAAATAGAATTGATTTGAATGAATTGCCCCTTATTTGAAAACACCTTGATACGATTTTTAATCTACGATTTTTTTACCTCAGCTTAATTCTACATTTTTTGCAACTTTTTTACACATCTAAAATATTATTTTACTTGAGTACTTTTTAAATACTTTTCCAATACGCACTATTATTTAGATTTTAACGTACTAATTGAAAAAAATATCACTTTGGGCCCAATGGCAGTTTTTAAGCCACAAAGTTTAAAAACGTGTTCAAGAATCACCTTCATGAATGAACATATCCAGAGACATGATGCAAATGAAATGTCAAATCGAACATGACATAACGATATTCATCCAAGCAATGTTACATAATATTTTAGGTTTCTAAATCCCAAAAGCCTCGGTAAACTTCAGTCAGATTTAGCAATCACTTTTGGTGTGTCGAAGGAATTTGTCTTAAGGGTTTTAAAACATGCCACACGTACCAAATACTATAATAGAAATTAGAACGAATTTCGCCGAATTCGTTCCGTGGGTCCCATCGACCGAGATGATCGTGGGGTGATCCCGAAATCGTTGTAGCATGGCTTCGCTCGCATAGCATAGCAGGAAAAGACCGTTTGTCTCGACCACTTTGTGTTGAACAGCATCAGGAAATACTGACATGTCAAATTTGCTGCCATAATTAAAGGCACGAAATGGTGGTTTCGACATCAAACCGGTCACATTGGTCACCTCGCTGATTTTCGGATCGTAACCTGAAGAAGAAAGGGGGCCGTTAAAAAGGCGTTTTTTAAAAATACTTTTGATATCTTCTTGGTAAGGGTGCAGTATCAAAACAAAAATGGAAGCCTCACGCAAATATACGTAGCTATAAAAATATGTTGTTTTGGGGAAATTACCAATTTACGATTTTTATAGCTTCTCGTAGTTGGTCACCCTGATTTTTAGCCGAGACGGGCTCTCTTTTAGTTCATATTTCTACCGCTAGGAGAAAAAAACGTGTGTCGAAAAGAAAAGAGGATTAGATCCACTTTTTATTCATTTTAAAGTGGATGGAAAAAGCCTCCTGAATGGCCACAAATTCCATGTGTAAAGCAAATTTTTTCATCCAGCTTCCTAATCGTTAAATTCAGTGGCAATGACCTCAATCAAGCATGTCCTGAAGTTTTAGCTGCATTCTGGGACAAGACTGTGTGGGCTTCAAGCATCCCCGACCTTAACCCAATGGAGTTCTCTGTGCAATCCATGTTTGAGACCAGGGTATTCAATAAGGCCCATTAAAGTTTTTCTGCCTGGAAGTCAGATTTGATCCAGGAATTTGAGCCTAATGTCACGCGTGCCTGCAATGGCCAAGTCAAGGACGGACTTGGCCAAAAACTTTCAGCAAAGGCAGCCATTTTGAATGTGATTGTATTGAAAGACTTTGATTTTTTCACACGGATTGTGTTATCAATTAATATTGAAATAGGTAGATTTTCATTCTACCATGGTTGTTTAATTCAAAAATTACTGGTTCCCATATATATCTCCCATGGTGTATATGAAAAATACATGTTTAACAACTGTAAGGTAAGATACCATAATCCTATTTGCTTTGTAATTTTCCTCAATGCTCATGTACCTCTCCCCACATGAATTCGTCAAGATGGCTAGCTAGTGTTGATGCTTGAACAACTTGCATTGCCTTGAACTTTGATTTCACGTTGTTCCAATAAAGTTCCACAGAGTGCAGGCACCAGTGAAGGGATCAACAAAACTTTGGCCGTGGTTAAAAGTCAGGTGATGTAAAAATAACAAAAAATCAGGAATTTTGAATGGTTTCAGTTACTTTTTTTATTGCATACTCACTTCAAAACGTAGTTTGATGGGGATGTCCCTAATTCTATTATACGCAGCCTAACAATTAACCCAGATCAAGGGTTTGTTGTGCGTTGAGGTTCAGAGAATTATCACGAGATGGTGCTGATCCACGCGTCAAACTGGATAGTTTTCATAGCATGTAACTCATGAGGGTAGTCTGTGAAACGCGAAAACCCTTGTTCTTCCAATCTTGGTTTTCGCATTCCACAGACCACCTTTGCGACTTGGATGCTTTGAAAACTGCCGGATTTTATATTCCCGGATTCTAGATCCTTTGTTTTGTTATTTAAGCCCCGTTGCGCAACCAAAACCATTGTCAGGATAAACTCACATCTCTCAACCTAGACGGGCAACGAGAATCTTCCGAGTCCCATAATTTGAGTTCAAATCAACTACATCAGCCCAAAATATGTGGATTTGGGAGGGGATGATTCCCTCTACACGATACAATAACTTTTAAGATCATATCATCTTGATTTCAAACATGAGCGACTTCAAAAGTTATGTATATGACTCGCTCTGATTTTTCCAAGTTGACGCGTGGAACAGCACCATCTCGTGATAATTCTCTGAACCTCAACGCACAACAAGCCCTTGATCTGGGTTAATTTCTTTACTGTTAGTTGCGCGCGCAACCTCAAATGTAGCTAGTGTTTCGTGAGTGACAGTTCATTGTGATTGAGTTTGATTGCATAACGTGATGAAGGGAATGCAAGCCAAACATGGTTGTTGAAGGGGGTGCAGGTAAAGAGGAGAATAGGAACAAGGGAGATGAAAGTAAGGCTGACAATAAACAAAGTATATAGCCATGTCAGTCCATCACTGCTTGTTATGATATGTGGCAAAACAATTCAAGACAAATTCCTTATGCCACAGCCTGTTGGTACATCCCACGCCAATCCCTAACGGTCTTGTGTGTTCTAGTCAAAAATGCTATAAATACCTGTGATAATGAACAAGTCAAATAAATGTGCCAAGGTGTTTCACAACTTCAATCTTTTTGATCATTTCTGCGTGCGTTCACAATGTTTCACCCGAATTCTCAATTTGTACTTAGAACTCAAGTTACTTTTCTTTATACTTAATAGGTAAATAAAAGAAAAACTTCAAGCACCAAGTACAAAAAAGAAGAAATAGGAAAAGGGGATATTTCATTGCTTGTCTTTTTATCTGATTGATCAATCACTCATTTCACGAAAAAAGTCTCATCAAGGTTGCATGGTCCCCAAAAGATGAATTTTTTGGGTCTACTGCCCCACAACTGGAGAGGGATTCCTAGAACTTGTGCTAAATCGTACGGCAGGCACCTTCCTTCCCATTATCCTAGTCAATATACGTAGCTTACGATACGATTAAGATAACGACTGAATCTAAAAAAATCATTCCAACTAGAAAACCATCAACCAAACTTCGAGAAAGAGCCTATTTATTCCTGTATACTGCAGATTGGATATAACAAATCAGTAAATGATCGACTCAGTTTTATCCGTTTGGCGGCACTATTATCTGACGTGGACATTCTTCGCTTCTTGGCCTCAGCTCTGGCCAATCGATATTCCAACATCTTTGGCGTGAGGTACGGATCCGATCCATCCAGAATGGCTAGGGTCTCCGAATCGAGGGTCCTGAAGACCTCTGGAGGAATGTTCTCGCCAATGTGCGTGGCCACATGAGCTCTCCAGTTCGATCTAAACACAAACCAACGTTAATTAGTCAATCTAAGTTACTGTAATAAAACAGATGACGAGGTCGACATAGTCATCGAGGCGGCAAGAACAGGCCCATAAGTTACATTGGCGAAAAAGCGATGACAAGACAAAGGCCCATTAAAAGAACGTGATCGAGTCCAAAGTCAAGCCAGTGCAAAAGACCCAGTCGTGATCATAACAAGAAAGACGCCAACGAACACACATGGGGTACATATGCGACGATAATGCCTGACAGGGTCACCCAATTGCCAATAATGTACATATTGAATTTAAGCCTACATCTTAAACTAACACCCGGTATTGTTTTCCACACTAACAACCCTTCCAGAATGTACGACTAGTAAACCCCAACCAGTATAAATAGAACTCGCCAAAACAGGCGAAACAATTCCTTTCCTCAATCCGCCCTTTGTCCCTCACCAGTTTACATCTCTAGTACGACATTGCCTTCTACGAAAATAAAGTAACACCGAGCAAAGAAAACAACTCGCATCTACTTCCTTCTACGACCTGGATTATTGGAGTCATCTCGTATCCATCTCATCCTCATCCCTTCCATTACATTACCAATAAGTACGTGAAAGGTAAGGCTGCACTTACTTTTGGAATTGATCATTTTTGCGGCAAACTGAGCACCGAAACTTTTTCGTGTTGGGATCGTGCGTCTTGAGATGCCGTCTTTGTGAAGATCGATCTGCATACCCTTTACCGCAATAAGGGCAAAAATACCGCTTCTTTCCTGGTCGATTTCCAGGATTCTGAACCTGGTTCTCCACTTCAAGTTTGATCTCGATGGGATAAACCGAGACTTCAGGATCACTCTTATCCTTGCCTGAAGAGGATGGCATGGCCCTCGAACGCCACTGAAATTTCTTGTGTTGATCTGCAGGACGAACATTCAAAGTCATAAAACTGAAAAAAAAATGATTGATTTTGAACAAACTTACACGAACTATAATCCTCGGTAACAGGACGAGGCTCCACCAAACAGAGATCAACCACAATATCTTCTTTCATGGCAGACATGATTCAACTGGTGTTGTTATAGAGATAGATGATGTGCTAGTGATAGTTTAAACCGTCCAGATCTCCATTTTATAGTAGGCGTTGGTGTTCTTGATGTTGATTGGTTGAATTAAGCTTGCCACTTGACCGACGCAGCTAGAGAAGAGCGTGCTTCCTCGAAGACGCCGGTCAGCGCGTGATCTCGGATCCTCTTGGTCGCAATCGTGATTGCTCCATTGATGGTTTTTTTCGTGTGATGAGATTTTGGCGCGCATTTTGATCTACAGAATTTGAATAACATTGAATTTGTTGTTTATTGTGCCAATGCTTTTCTTTTATTGGCCGGAGTGCTAACTGAGAGACGGCAACAACTTGGGAGATTAATAGAACGAGAAGAACAGAAAAAATGGAGCGACTTTGAAGAGATTTCAAACTTGCCTTTTCTGTCAAAAGGTACAAAGGGCACATAGTCATCCCTATTCAAAAAATGAAACAAATGGGAGAAATGTTAGCTTCGCCTATTCCCGGTTGAACTAACGTGTGTTAAAATCTAGCCTTGTGTTCACATCTCTAGAGCATATTGAAGAATAACCTTGAACTCATTATATTTCTAAAAATAAAAGCAGCCAAGAGTATTTCCGCTAACATTGACCTCAAACGCATCATCAAAAGGCCAAAATTTAGTAGAATCTCATTTTAAAGAATAGTTCTGAACATTTTTAATGTTTTGAAAGACACTTAAACGGGTAAAAGTTCTTTTCGAGGGTGATTGCTACCGATGGATTTCGAGTTCGATTTTGGCCATAATTTTGCCGTTTTGGTCCTTTTGGGTCAAAAAGCCTAACAAATAAACCTCTATGAGCGCAAGAGACCTAAACTCCAAGTAAAAAAATGGCAGCACTGCCAACGTCAAATCCATTATTATACCACGGTATAGTATGTTTTGTGATGAAAAAGCTTGTTCGAGGCAAAATAGAAACCAGAGGTGCATTCACAAAATTCATAAAAATTTGCCTTAAACAAGCTTCTTAATGTCCTCCGCAAGCTTCTCAATTTCGATATTTCTCAATAGCAAACGTTGTTCTCTCTATCTATATTTCATTTCACACTTCCAGCTTTTGGCGAAAGGTCAGCGAGACGACGGAAGTGTCCCTCACATCTCAATCAATTTCCTCGAGCAATCAATAAGCTCACGCCAATGATTGATTGATTAATTGTTGGACTAAACTTCAATTTCCTGACCATTGGAATGTTAAGACGCTTTTGAAGGTAGATTAAGTAAGCGTTTAACATTCCAATGGTCAAGGATATTAAATAACAATACCATTTGCAAATGTTTTTATTGTTGATATGCTCCAATTGCTTACAGTTCACATTTAAAATATGTTCTTTGCGTCTATGACACAATCAAACGAAAAGTGGGTTTTGCAGAAACTCAAACGTTTGGGTTCTTGACAGAAACAGTTAGTGTCAATTGCGTGTAAGTAATGCATCCAAAAGTAGGTAAATTTAATACTACTCATGACCCCCCTCCCAAATTCAGATTCAGATTCTCCCAAATTCAATTCCCAAAAACTGGCTCATTTAGAGATGAACTTGTATTCAGAGACTGGAGTTATATTTTTTTAGAACATAGAATTCACCTTGATGCCATGTTTGCAGGGCTTACAAGGCTCACCTCTTGTATTCGTGATTGGCATCGTGTATTAAGCACGCTCTATTACTAGTTACGTACAACTTGCAGAACACACTAAAACAGATTCTATCAGAACCCCTTAAAACCCTGCCAAGAGATCAACTTTGATTCACCTTACAAGATGATAGTGGAGAGTGCTGTACAAACTCGGGCAGAATGAAACATCCTGTAACGATTGAAACGTTCTTAAAGAGAGGAGGCTTTCATAATCAAAAGAACCGGACTGATTTCCTAACATTAACTCTTTAATGAAACCAAACAGCATTCAAAACGTCTCCCATCTTTCTCAACTTTAGGATGTTGGGTCCTATTTTCCACTTGTCAATAGTGTGATCCCTTTGTTCAAGGGTCTTACCAATAATTTCACTAACGGATTCTGAAGGTTGCGTGAGTGGGTAATGTTCCACTGATCTTCTTGTATGTGCCACAATGTGGAGAGCCAATTCTCCATCACTCTACCACCAAATCATCCATGAAAACATCATAACTTTACCCTCAGAAAGTCATGTCAAACGGCTCACTGCGTCACTTCAAGCCGATAGTGGCATTGGAAAATCAACGAACGAGTATCTCAAGAGGCGAATTCAAAATTTATCTTCACGTGAGAGGACAGTGGTGTTAATGTTTGACGAAATATAGTACTGTGCATCTCAATTCAAATTCGTTGGTGGAAGATTCTACGGAAATGAAGATGGGAAGGCTAGCAAGGCTGTCTTAGCCGTCATGATTTCCTTCATTGGCGGAAAGTATCTAGATGGTGTGCGGAAAGTATCTAGATGGTGTGCGGAAAGTATCTAGATGGTGTGGCTTTGTTTCCGGTGACAAGCTTGGATGTTACAAAGATTAATGAATGCACCCAAGAGACTCTGAGAGTTCTTCACAATGTCGGCCAATAATGCTTCTCTAAATAGGAGTTTTTTTGCAAACATTTCGGGAGGTTCAATCAAGACTCGTGTGGAGCATCCAGTCACAAAAGATCCTCTGTTCCTGTACTTCGATCCGATTCACAACTTCAAGAATATCTTCAACTGTTTCAACAACAAACAAGACTTTATCTGCCCCAACTGGGATGATCCAACAAAATTGATTCACGCATCAATCAGCCACATTGAAGCTGTGTTCAAGTTAGAATCTGGGAACCCCTTAAAAATTGCGCACAAACTTTCACACTAAGTTCTTCATCCTACTAAAATTGAGCGCACCAATGTGAAATTAGCAGTCTCTTTCATAACTCTATCATCAGTGCTCTTGAGTTTTTCTCCAAATCTATCTACAAATCCAAATGAATGGATACAGTTAAGTTTTTGAAGACTATTAGACACTTTTGGAATGTGGTGAATGTGATAAATCCCAATGCAAGAAGCACTGGAACCATGGAGTGGGAGGCTAGCAATGAGAATAATGATTTCCAGTAAGAACAATTCAATTACGTTCTTCTGCACATGTGACCTTGCATATGTTGACAAGAATACGTATTTAAATTTTCAGCTCAATCGAACGTCGGAGTCCAAAGTTATTCTCTGTCAAAGTTCAGTGCAAATCCTACCGAGAATGAATGACCTAGCCCTTTTGTGGTAATCATTTTACCACAAAAGGGCGAATTCATTCATTCTATGCTCTCATCAGTGCATAAGTTTGAGAAGGCATAACTTTTCACTCCGACATTCGATTGGGCTGAAATTTGAAATACGTGTTCTTCTCAACGCAAGCCAGGTCTCATTTGCAGAAGAACGCAAATGGTTCGTTTCTGCTGGAAATCATACTTCTCATTGCTAGCCTCCCACTCCATGATTTCCGTGCTTCTTGCCCAATGTAAAGATTTTGAAAAGAGATTCCCGAATGTTGCCTATTACTTCACCAGATTGTGAACCAATCAAATTCTTCAGAGCCTTCCTTAAATGGATCGACAAATGGAGCAACCTCGAAACTGCCACAAGGAAAACGACATGTCTAACGAGCGAACCGTTCATGGCAGTGAGACAATCAATTACAGTGGCCATTGAACTATCCCTTCATCTTCTGGCAAATCATGGCTAACCTACGTGATCCTTGCTCCAGTCAGATCCCATTGAGAGACGATTTGGATGGTATCGTCAGTTATCCGGGGGAAATTATTGGATATCCCTTCGACAGATTTTGGAGTCCAAAAAAAACATCAAATCCCGATCATTGATTATTGAAGTGGAAGTGAAAGACATTATGAAGGAATTTCATAAGATCCACAGTCTTATGTTTCCTGTGAAAGAGATTGAGGACATTGGTGACAAGAATATCATATATCACATTGATGGATATTTAGTAAAGTCGATATCAGCCCGGAAATCTTTTATGGAATGCAAGGCAGTTCTTTCAAGCAATTCTGATTTAGAGGTTGCCTTTGAAGAATTTAACAGAAAAAGACTGCGACCAACTTCAAGCAAGATTTCTGGACCAAGTGAATCGTGGAGAACTAAAAAAGCCAAGTGATTTGGTTTTCCTTGGTTGCCTTCGGATTTAGTCATTTTATTCCGATTTTATAAACACCTTTGAGCTAAAAACCCTTCTGATGTCATTTTGAAATGCAAGGGAGACCTTTGCTGAAGCTTTCTTGGAAAGTTTAAAAAGCTATGTGATGGGGAATGTGCTCATAAACGCTTCTTGCTCGGAAGGCGATGAGTTTGTGGATATCATAAAAAAAATGGCCTAACAAATGCTCAATTGTTTTAGGAAGAACCTTGCGCTGAAGCAAATTTTTCATCTCACGCCGCCAAAGAAAACAAAAATGTGGGGAATAAGAAGTTAAAAAAGCCTACTTCAACTTGAATAACTTGTTGGATCCTGTCTCAAAATGGTTAAATCGTTAAATAAAGAACTCTTGATGTAAGTTGTATTTTTCCAATTTTTATTGTTAAAGTTGTGCAAAAATGGCATCGGACTACTAGCGTACGTCTCAATACATAGAAGTATTTCCATGGAGCTCTAGTGTTCCTTGGCTCTAACCAAGGAAATTGTAAGACAAGGAGATAAGTTATTTAGTGATCTTTGCTCTAACCCACACTGAGACTGTGAATTGTGAATCAGGATCAAGAAGTTTCATTTTTTGAACGATAATCGCCGATTTCGGAGAAAACTTTTGTCAAAAAAAACAAAGCATGGATCCTTCCAAACACGCCTCATTATTATAGAAGTATCATTTGCTATCTGATTGAGACCGACCAAGATCAATGGGAAGGATATCCCAATCCTTCTTAAATCTTTCTAGTTCCATCACGAGGTTATTTAAAAGGTGCATAATCCGTGTCCTCCATGAAATGAGTTTTTAATGCTTGTGAGCACTATTTACTTACTTTTAAGAATATCATATTGTCATGAATAATAGAAATGGAAAACCAAGCATAAATAATATTAATTGTACAATTTCAAGGAAAGGTGAAGTGAGTGATATTTTCAAGCTTGTGTGGGTACAAAACACCAAAACAACTTACACAACAAAAAACGTAATTGCACAACGTAGAATTAACAGAAAAAGCAAACTTTTCCGGAAGTTTCCCATTTTAGACTCACGCAACCTTCAGAATTCGTTGGTGAAATTATTGGTGAGACATAACGTAAAGTTTAAGAATTTTTTGAACTTTGAGCTGGTTTTTATCAATAAAACAGTTACTAATTTCCAGAGGCACAATGAGGGAAGCTAAGTAAACATCAGCTGGACCTGTTTGTTTACCCCTTAGCTCGGTCGTGGCCTCTGGTGACTCATTGCTTCACTAAAATTCTGCGATCCTATTTTCTTATCAATCGTTTGTCGCGGAGCAACCGACGACCGTTCGAAATTTTTGATCGACCACAGATTAGAAAACAACAGATGCACCACAAAAGGAGGCGCAAGACTCGGGGGTACATTATCTGCAACCTTTTTCTCACTTGTCTTCTCCCATTAATGAACCCTGCGTAATCATTGATCTTGAAAGCGTTGGAGAATGTTAATGATTGGGATCAATTTGGTAATACAAGAAAAAATAAATTCCTGGAAAGCCAGGAAATCTTAACGTCGCGATGCGTATTATTAATTTTTCAAATTTTGCTTCCTGGGCCTGGCGTTTTTCTAGATAAGTAGTTAACCCACCAATAATTATACTTTTGGGATGCTTGACATTTTTTTCCAAATCAACATCCTTGATGATTGGACTCGATAGGTATTGTACGTACAATAAACGTAGTGTCAATTTGAGCAAATAACTAGCAGATTGTGATGGTATGCGAAGTGAGTCCGATATGCAGTCTTTATTTCATGACTTGGAATACAATATAGTTTGAAACGAAATCGGAAAACAAGACAAGCAAAAGGGTAGTTTGCTCGTGGGAGAGGAAACATAATTGGAGAGCATTTGAGTCCATCACACAAATTGGCTGTTGCCCAAAAGATATGATGTGTACCCTTTGAGAAGGCATTCACTCTCCTATGTTCGTTCATTCAGTTTAACCCACTAGATTATAGAGGTTTCTTCAAATACTTTATTCAACTTTCATTAGTAAATTCATTGTACATAAGAGAAAATGGCTTTGATTGGGTCAAATAAATGGAAAACTGTCCCATGTCTGAAAATGTTCGTCATGCATGCTCCCCCATCTCCTTTCTTTTACCCCAACAAAGTTCTTGCAACAATGTATGCTGGAACAATGTATCCTGGATGTTGGAGGGTTAAGCTACAGGTTACTTGAATCTAAAGTGTCATGGCTATGTATTGGACAATTTAAAAGCTAACAATATATTAAAACAACGGTTTCACTTGTGACAAAAAATTGTTAACTTGATTGGTGCTTCGTAACGGGCAGTTCTGTTATGATAGATACTACTTTTGACCTTCGGTCATGAGCGTGCTTAACAAAAAATCAAATATCTCAATTCCCTAGGCATTAACTTATTTAGGGCTTTATTAGTTTTTGTTATTTTCATCTACAAACTCAGGATTAACACAGAACTAACTCGTCCATCCCATTGGTTTTAGTCTCTTTTTGGCAGCCTCCTCTTCCTCAAGGCCATTTCCAACCTCTTTTGGTATTTCTCGGGCCTGATGTATTCGGGATTGCCCAAGAGAACACCTCTGAACTCGGCAGACATACCCGCCAACAGATTGGGATCGAAATCCGTTCCAATGTGGGTCTCCACATGCAGCCTCAAGTTGTATCTGGATTCACAAAGAAACACATTGAAAAAGGAAGCGCAATGGTGGCAAATGAATTCTTGGTCAATATAAATCTGGAATCGTTTCTTACTTTTGGGTATGCTTTGATGGACACAAAGGACAGGTGAGCTTTGCCCCAGTGTGAATTTTCTGGTGACGGTAGATGGAGCTTGCATTGAAGAAAATCTTCCGACATTCCTCACAAATGGCCTCGGCCTTGTTCGGGGGATCTGAAACCAAAACGAAAAGAATTACACTCCAGTAAAGGACTATTAAGAGGGTTAAGTTTTCACGACTTACTGTTGACGATATAGAGGATGAAGCTATCTGGGCTCTTCCTTTGGACAATGTACTCGTCAAACAACTCGAATTGCGGATTATGCCTATTCAGAGGATTCACCGCAACGGGTCCAGGGATCTGAGGGATGGGTTGGGGCTGAGGCTCTTCTGGTCTGTTAATGACGCCAAGAACATTTCTGGGCCATCTGTTAAAAAATCCATTTGGCACCATTGGTCGATGCGCCATGATTTGAGAGGCCAGTCTGTAATATGGCAGAGCAAGGAGGAACTGCAGCCACTTATCCAAATTGTTCGTTTGCACACGTTGAACCGGAGTGCCCAACACTAGATTGAGCGGCTCTAATTGCTCCGGTTCTTGCCTTGAAGCCACGCGCATGAGTTCCGAGGGTGGATTGAGAGGAACTTGACCTTGAAGATTGGGGACGGAAGAGGGATTCATCTTGGCCTTTGAAGTAGGTTTTGAAGAATATTAATGAAATCAAGGAATGCTGGGAAAAGCTTTGGTTGCAACGGAAAGCAATTTGAACAACGACCTACACAAGCTCACAGTTTGAAATGAGGGGTGTTGCACAGCCGCCTTCCCCATTTATTGAGGATTGCTGGGTCGCTTCTTTTCAGCCGTGAGCCATTGATTGACCGGCGCAGCTACTGAAGCTATTGTGCTGAAGCGAGCTATTCGTTGCGTGAACTCGAGGACTCTTGAGAAACGACGACAACGTTTGCCATGATTGTGATGTGATTGTGGCGGTGGCGGAAAATGTTTGAAAAAGTGTCAATCATTTAAAGAGATGGAAAAATTGATTGATTATTGAAGATAAGATAGATGGCCAATGAACTTGCGCGAAACTTTGGAAACGAAAAATACAGTAGGCAAATGTGAAAGACCAAGTCAAAATACGAAACCTTCCTTTTGCGATGCTTCAAACTTTTTGCCTTATAAAGATTCATCATGACAAGAAAGTCACAGCCACAGCAGGCTCAAAAATGATTAAAATGTAGACGGAGAATTGTTTTCCCACCTTGCCAATCACAATTACCAAGAAAGAGACGTTTTGTTCACGAGTAGTATTAGAAAAACCCATTTCTGAAAGCAAAAGTCCATGAGGCGAAAACCTACCATTTCTTTCTAAATGCCAACGTTTCGATTTTCTAAGGTTAGTGTGTTTTGATCATTTTTCACAAGCATAGGACACCAAGGATGTGTGCTTATTTTTAGCGAGAGAAATCGAAGTACGAAAGTACATATTCTATCCCCGTACATACCCACGTATTCATACCCAATACTTATGAAGAAGTGTCTTTTAACCCTTTTCTTGATTTCAAAAACCGTTAAAATGAAGTTGCAAGGATCTTTTCTTGATTTTACCCTGCTATTCGTGAAATAGCTGCCTTTCCGAAATGCCGATCCACTGTGGAAAAGTAGGCGGGATGAAAAGATGTTGATCAGGAATGGAAAGGAAAATGATTTCAGGGTGATCAAACATCTTGCCCGTGAGACCGATGCTCTTGCAGATTTCTGGACGCCATGGACAATTTCGTTGCTCAAAACTATGAACTCATCTTTTATGATGAAAGAGATTGATGGTAGTGGTTATGATGGTGGTCTGGTTTTTGGAAGGTGAGAATAACTGAAAACTACTCAAAAGGGCAAAGCGTTTGAATCATCCATTAAACCATTTCTGCCACAAACACGTGATTTGATGCGGACTTTCGAGCGCGATCTAGGGGAGGAAACCCCCTCCCCCCTATTTCTCATGAAAGTATTTCCAAAGATGAGGCAAACAGAATCAAGGCTCCCCCTCAGTTATCCATCAAGCGAGTTGCCATGATCGACATCCCACCTCAGGTAAGAACTTTCAAATCAAGATTGATGGATAACTTTTTTACAACTAAGAAATTATAAATATTGAGATAACAGATCCCTTTAAAAGAGATTTGATCAAATAAAGAAATATTGTAGGCAGATTAGAACAAACATCATATTAAGGGTCAATTATAACCCTTACTGTAGAACAGTACTGATAGTAGTGACTGATAGAAGATAACAGATCTGCAGAAGTTGTCGCTCCAATCATCTCCCATATAATGAGTAGGTCCATGTCGGAAGGAAAAATCCCAGACGCCTTAAAATTGGCACATGTCATTCCAATATACAAAGGAGGCGACCGAAGTAAGCCCGAAAACTATCGACCAATTTCATTAACTTCAAACATTTCCAAAGTAATGGAAAAAGTTATTAAAGTGCAACTTTTGGAATATCTTGATATCAAAGATAGCATTCCTGATCAGTAAGGCTAGGACTTTTATTCAAAAATATATAAAATATTTTTTTGAATATTTTCGGGAATTTTGGAGGAAAATGAATATATCTGTCATTTTGAGGATCTCTGTTTTTTTCCTTTTCCACATTTG